>JAUMHH010126632.1:0-20965 GCA_032359455.1 Chlamys rubida
CCTTTCCCCCCTTACATTTGACATTCTATACCACTTTGGGACACGAGGGTATTCGTATCGTCAACGATGCCTTGTTAGTATTATTATTGTTTATGTATATGCGTTTTTGGTTGCTTTTGTTGTTAGACTGTTACATTTATGTGAATGCTTGATATATTGAAACAATACATCGTATGTCGCGCAGGAAATATTTACCTTTCCCGATCATATATCTTCGCCTTTAGGTTATTTATGAGGATGCACGGTTTCTTTCCTTCCATTTTGATGTCTCCTCTGTTTGTTTCCAGTTTGTATATTGTGTCTATGATAGAACCCGCGAAAGCATTTCCCTGACGCTTTGATGTCTTATCAACAACATGTGTGTCTCTCACTTTAAAGCAACATTCCCGTTTTCGACAGCACCAAGATATTGTTAAAACGCGACCACTTAATTATAAGAGTATGCCGTCATCAACTATCACAATAGTATTGTCATAAATTTTATCATGTCACAAGCGCCTTTGGTGGCACGGTGAATGTGCTCACTTTTACACCTTTTTATACGGTAGGAAGGAGTGAAAGAATTATTAATCACTGTGATCTAAACATCTCACTACTATAAATACATGTAGTGCTGGTACTGAACCTCCAAAATATTACCCTCGTGTTAAAATTTCTCTGGATATATTAAACCGAGGAGATAGATACTATTTTTTTGTTATTTGTTGATCTGGTGGTGATCGTTTTTAATCCTAAGGCATATTATCAGATTAATTGAAAACATATCCTGTGATGTTACGCTGAAAAAGACTGATAAAGAATTGTCATAAGTCTTGGGCATGCACAAGTCTAAGGAATGTTCAAATCTAGGGCATGTGCAAGTCTAGTGCATGAACAAATTCAGCAGATTGTATAATAATCGTATGTTTCTGTATTTCAGCACCAGTACGTCTGTCTACATGAAGCGTTGGCGGAGGGGCTGCCGAATGCAACGAGTTAATTCTAGCTTTCCTTATACATTTAATTATTTTTACATTCTGGCAAAGTATTGAAATAACCATCACACAATCGTGATATTAGATTTTACAAAAGCAAAGCCAATCGTCAATTGCAAATCAGAGTATGACACAGTCGAGTCTCGATAATTTAGCCACCACTGATTCCAGTCAGTGTTTTATGGGCACATGTTCGGGTTTTTTTCTATTATACGATGTCCAAGTAATGAAATAGTCATAAGATGATCGAAGCTCAACTGGATATACCAAAAGAACGATCCACCATTCAATCGTTAGAATTTCAGTCTATTGATAATTCCATGAGTCACTGTACTGTATAGGTCGTCACAGATCATTGCGGATCAATCATCAAAAATAGTGTACATAGGTTTTGCTGAAGAATTCAGTATACTGATGTAGTCACAAAAGTTAAGTAAATTGCCGTTAAGGGTCGCTGCCCAACTGCAACTGGAACACTAGATAATTCCAATAAGCTTTTCATTAATTTCATTTCGACTATAAATGTAGCGTGACTGAGCCTGGTACTACCATTGACAAGGTGGTTCAATCAGTTAGAGCGATTGTCTAATGGTCGGAGGTTCAGGGTTCGAACCCTAGTCTGTTTCGTTGCATTTCACACTGAGCACACTTTTGCTGATATTTTTACTTATTTTTATATATATATAACTTTTTTTTCACGTAAGTTCCGCGAGGTTTGCTTAAGTTTTCAGAAAAAGTAATTATCAAAGTTGAAATCATGCCGGAAAAGCTAGTTTAAAATGCATTATTTAAAGTAGTGTTCATTGTGGCGTCATGAAATGGGCCGATATAGCGATGTCCATTATCAGACTATTGTTTCAATGGAACATGTTTTATCTTAATCCATGTACAAAACACAATATTGCTTATTGTTGTGATATCAGTTAAGCGAATAGACTACAGAGATCCCGTTTGAGGAAGCGGAATTAATTACTGAGACACTGTTAGTTCTGAGGTGTGTTCAAGCTAAATCCAAATTTGTGAATGCTTGGTGTCAAATTACTTTCACCTCGTTGTGTTACTTTTAATCATATAAGTCCTGCGACGATAATACCGGAGGAAACTTAATGCATTCAGTGCGTACCCGAATCATATTTCGTGCTCCAGTTTATACAGAGTTATGGTCCTTTCTTCATCGTACGTCCCTTTACCCAGGGCATATTTGTTATAATTTTGTCAATAACAGCATTTATTGAAATGGGAGGAGTGTAACGGTGTTACATTATTTAAGTGTTGCATACTGGAATAGGATATCGTGTTTAACTATATACAATTGTTGGTCCTTCGATAATCGTGCATTACTTTGTGCGTGACATATATCGTATAATCTATCTCCTACAATCGCTAATGTTTTATGTAAATACCTTTTGTAATGTCAGAGTGTCGCGTATAAAAATATGATCACGTGCTTGCACTGTTTCACTTTGGCCGGGGCATTTCTTCTATACTCTATCACCAAGGAGTACCAAAGTTTGTCCAGATGCGTCGGACTACGGAAAGCTCGTAATACTTTACATTTAACTTGAAGGAATAATCATATTTAGTTTGAAATAATTTTGACTTTAAAGTTAAAAACATATGTATTATATAACACGTCATGTAATGTCATTTACGCTTTGATTTGAAGTATTTTTTGTCAAAACTAATACTAAGTTAAGAGACATTATTATTGTTCACCAAAAACATAAAGACAGGCTTTTTGCTAGAAATAACTGCGTAATTTTGTTAATGAAAAAGAATCCTATTTATCAAATGAATGATGTCGACGTAATTGAACATGAGGCTACGGATGCATAATTTATTACGATTGTTTGTACATTATCTTATTTTTCCTGTGTTTTTGTTCATCTGGAAATCAAATGCGTCTTTAAGTAACAGTATATTAAAAAGGGTATTTAGTAGATTATTTTTATTTTATTATTACACAAAGACGACAAACATACTATGTAACCTGAATATACAATATAAAATTGTTTAGTTTAATATTTACATATCAATTTATTCATTTATTTATTGATTTATACCACTGTGTGATGTCATTCAATTTTTAAACAATTGAGAGACATGTAATAATAATAATAATAATAGTCTTTATTTAAACTCGATTACATATTGAGTCAAAGACTCATCTCCCATATGGTCAAGCATATTAAAAGCATGTACATTATATACAACAGATCATGTAAAGATATATCATACCATTATTATACAATGTATATATGATGACTATACCTTATTGTTATTAATTTGAATAAAAGTTGAATAAAATTATCTATGAAGACCATAGATGGTCTAAAGTCAAGCAATGTACATTTATGAAGAGTATATAGACTAGGGGACAGGCTTGATTAGCTATTTCCGGACCCACACTTACTCAACTCTTCCATGCTGCTGATGATGATATTGATGATGAAGATGCTCGTTTTTCATTTAAGGGACGAACTCTCACGTAAATTATTTCGTTTACAAATACAATCATCAATGTTAGAATATGTCAACTGGGTTTTTTCGCACACAAATACGTTCATTTGGCAACTAAGAACAGACAGATCTTTCGATTAACAATTAATAAATCTAGCTATATTTCTGGAAAACAAAACTTCCTACGCAATTGCAAAATTGAAGGCATAGAATATATTCATATTTTTATATTTATGTCTTAAATAACGATATTGTCTTTGAAAGTAGTCTACATTTCATTAGTTCACCCCATCTGCAAAATTATGGTTCTGTTAAAATAACGAATGTTACAGCAATAAAGCAATACCAAAGAGCAAAAATACACTATGTAAATAAAGGATGTACTGAAAGTAGCCATTGTCAATTATGGAACAGGACACGCCTACCGTTCCGGACACCGAGTTACAATAGAGTTTTCCTGATGTTGCTGGATTTCTGTTCGACTTTGTGGTTCAATTGTATCCTTGTTTGTTGCCGCTATAGTATTTTACTTTCCTACATTCCTGATCAATATTCTAACATAGTGTTTTGTTTTATTACAATCAGTGTTCAACGGGATTTTTTGTCGAGTCTCGGTTAAGAATCTGGAAGTTTTCTTTTGGTATAATATCAGCAATACTGCAACGTTCTCGTTCATATCATTTTACTCAGTAATTGAAAACGTAAAATATATGCTCAATCCTAAGAAGTGATTAACGGTCATATGCGTTATTAACTCGTTCAATTATCAACACATTCATTTATTTATGGAGTAAAATGAAATACTGTATACCGGGAAATATTCGCCTAGTCAATCTTTCGCCCTTCAGCAATAAAATCAACTTTCGCCTGTGTTAATTTTAACCCTTAACATTAAATTGTATATTATACTGTCTACTCATTAAATTGTATATTATACTGTCTACTTCGCTGTAATAAAATTAATAAATTTGCCCTCAATACGCAGGCCAAAAAAAGGCGAAAGTTAAACTGCGAAGAAGATTTCCCAGTGTACTGTATGCACAGAGTAGCAGATATCTCCTACTTGTTTTAAAAAAATAAAGAAGATTATCAATTAAAAACAAACGTTTAATTAACATTTACAATGTATGAATCAAATCAAACAAATAAATAATTCTTACACTCTAGTTGTCCATTTCCTCCCACATTTCTTTCTTTTTCTCTAAACATCCACATTCATGAAATGACTAGAATGCAATCCAAGATGAATAAGAACCATCACGTTTCATTTACTCTAAAAAGTTTTAAGTGAAACAGTTTCCATCTCAAAGTATGCCATAATTTCCAAACGTGTATAGTTAATCAACATTGGCAGTTATATTTAGCTTCTGATTGCAAATTTTCATCTGATATATTTAACATTGCTAAACACTTAAACCATTAAAACATCTTTGTCATGTAAATGCTTGCTTGCGATGGCTTTATACAACATTATCTTCAAAATACTACCAAATACAAAGTATAGCTTACTACAGATTCTACAGGGTAACAAAACATCACTAAAGATAAATGATACCTCACTGAAATATATGCATCTTCTCTCGAACAGGGCACTAAATTAAGATTCTATAAAACATACTTGTACATGAAAATTTGGACCATGTAAAATAATGCTAATAAAGAGATTTTAAAATGAGTTAATCCTACCACAGACCACAGGTAAAGGGTTTTGAGAAGCACATATCTTAAAAGCGACCCTTTCCCAATTTGATTACATTGTGTTTTCTCTGATATCTGTTTGGTATATTATTTATTTTACTAGAAACTTTCCCCACTCTTAAACATCATTAATATATCTTTATCTTCATGAAGACATCGCATTTTATTTGATTTTCATCTACATAATAATACCATACTTCCTTTAATGAAGTAATATGCTGTTACAAACATAATAAGCTAAAACTTGAACATTTTTAAACAACATTATCATGTCAACATATGACCTAGGTTCTCAAAGCAATGTTCTCCCTTACAATATGTACATAATGATGTACTAGTACCAACAGTGGGTACATTCATCTCTCGCAGCGACTTTAATAAGATAAATTATTTTTACTAACAATTCAGTAACAAATCATCTTTCAATATCAACGCAAGATTGAGTCATATCTCACAAACAATCCATGAAATATCGATGCTCACTAACAAGTCATACTGTACCAGTATGCTAATTTTCTATAGATAATAACGTTTCGTATACCAACAACCTATGAATATCGACATCAGATATTTAAATCTTCCTCTCCAGTAATCCAACGAATAAAATAACTTATAACATCAATCTGCGCGGAATCATAACATGAATAAATTGCATTTCTTTCAAACAGTGGATATAAAATTTCATTACTGCACTCATATCAATTAATTCGTTATACGTCAACAAGTAACACGTGTTTCTTTTGTCACGTCGGATCCACAACAAAACCGGTCAGAAGTTCAAGGTCATAGCAATTTATAAAAGCATTACCGTAAAACAAATATTTTCCAAAGTCATTAATGTTTACGTTAGCTTGCAAAGCGACTCGATCATTGATTGGAATGTTTTCGCGGATATCATTTATCAGATTTTTGTCAAAGAATTGATTTTAAATTCCCGCGAAGGCGTTCTATGAAACAAGCTCGCTTAAATAAATATTCACGAAAATAAAGTGTTTTGCAGTAGTAATTATTATATTTAATCGATAATAAATTCAATATCAAAAAAGTTGAGATTCAAACCAAAGACAGTAAGATCAATATCAGGGAAAAAACTTTTTATGACGTAAACATTGAAATGCATTGATTATGACGACCCTTTCACTTCCGTCCCGTGGCTTTAACATCGTACAGATGAGCACGACAAAACAAGATAATAAATAATAACACACAATATTGTATATCTACAGAAACGTGTGAAAGTTAAATATGATTAAACGAACATATATATGTATATATTTTAGCACACGACATACTGACAACATCTCATACAGAACAATAAACCTGCTACCGATTCCCTATAATGAAATGAAAATCTATTTTTACACAAAATCACATTCATGGCAGCTAATATCAAAATATGTATAACTGTCTCGTCACATTTACAAAACATTGAGCATAAATTGTGATATTGCATGGTTAAATGAATACATTCGATTGATTTTTAAATACTGAGATTGCTTTCCATGTAAATCATAACAAAAATGAATTGTTCTTTGTCATACACTTCTGCATGTATAACGAACACCTCGATTTGAATCATTAAACTATAAAGTAAGTTGCATCCAGTCTATGATATGGCGAGGATTTTATGTAACGCATTGAGTCAACCCAATTAACGTTTTAATAAATCGCCACTAAACCAAGAATTTAAAGAGTTATAAAAAAATAGTGATTATTCTTTGTAATAATTTTTGTTTCAAGTATATCTCCATAAATATCAATTTTAAGAGAATTTTATAGATGGTAGAACATGTTTGATTGTCATAGTAATGATTTTCAAAGAGTGTCTTTAAAAACTGGCAAGTTTCTCATATGACATTTCTGTAAGTGCGGTCTTGTAAAATTAAACAGGTTTAAAGAGGGTTTCATAGATAAATGAAATACGAATAAATGAATAAATAGTCAGGAAACAAAACGGCTACACATTCTAAATACTACTTCAAACAAACACATCAAAAATTTGATCTGCATTGAAATTGCAAAGTATAAACGAAATATGGAATGCTACAAACATCAATCATAGCTAAAATCATTATGAATACAAAAAAACAGAATGTGTTATCATCAGCAATAATCGGTATATGCATACCACGTACAGGTCAAATCTTCCACGACACTATCTGATGAACACGATTTTATTTTAAAAGTTTGTTAACTCATTCACTCCTGAAGTTTTATAATGAACTATTCCAACCTTTGAATTGAAAAGATTCAAATGTGTCTTCAGGGGTGAATGAGTTAAAGAACGGTCTGGATCAGTTTTACGTTTACAAATGAACTTAATACAAAAGCATTTGTCTACTAAAGCTGACTTCTGTTCAGAATTATAAATATCAAGCCAAGTAACAAAATGAAAGGTCGTACAATAGCACAAGGTATAAAACAATTACTTTACAAAAACAATGGGATATGTACAATCAAGGTATAAAACAATAACTTTACAAAAACAATGGGATATGTACAATGTATCACATACTAGAAGCATAACAGATATATCAATAAATACAGGTATTATCAGTATATGTAATACATCGGTATTATCTTAATCCTCAAATGTCCTGAAGAGCTTAAATAAATAAAGGCATTGAATAAAGCTTCTTTATTTCCTAAATTTATTTCCCGTATCTTCCGAACTATTGTGACTTATTTTTGCAATTAGCATTCGCATTCATAAGAGCATGTTATCAAGAAGGAACTTGTACAATGTCATCAAAATATTGAGCACAACTCAAAGACGAAAAAATCATATACAGCAACACTTGTGACGTTACGTTGTTTACTTTGCGTTGTAGTTGTCGTTTCTAGGTGAGAAGATGGCGGCAGTGATCTTAACTTTCGGAGTTATATATAACATATACAGCAAAAAATATAGTTTCAACCTGACTGTAACTACCGATTTTGAAATGTCTAGAATGTTATAATAACATTCCGTCAACAGACAACCTATCTTTTAAGACACGGTTAACTTTATCAATAGGTTTTCACTGTTACTCACAGTATATATATATATATATGTGTCTGTGCTTCAAGCGACTTAAAATTGTATAAAAGAATTATATTAAAAAAATCCATTTAATACATTCTTTAACTGATAAAGTATAAAAACTTGTATTACTTCGTATTTAACTGTCAGTCATATCTGGGTTATTTTCATTTTCAATTTCGTTTACGGTAATAAAGAGCAGTCTCAGTAGCATTACAATGTATCAAGCTTTTTGAACTTTGAAACTGGAATTGCATTTCGATTTTTCTTAGAATAAAGCACGACAAGTATTCAGTATTTGAATACTGTATAACGCTCGACAGATTTGAATATTTGTACACCGAATAGCTCTTGCATTTCACAGAAATTGTATTTTCGATATGTTTGCGTCGTGCAAAATATACACGCTGATATAAAGTTATTAGCTGGTAACGTTGTTGACCTAAAATACATCCCAGCGAATTTGCTCCAGAAAAGAAACCACGAAAATGTAATCCCGCAAAATTAAAGCGTTCTACAGTATTTCAAATAGATCACGCTACTGAACAACAGATAATAACAGTGCATTGTTTAAGTGATTAACATATCAAACAACGGACAATATATTAAACATGATGATCAGCTAAACTGAAAAAGCTGTCATTTTCGTGAATCTTTAACTGTAGTGTGTCTGACGAGTTTAGATTGAGAACAGGTTCAGGAACGCCTCTGGCGAGAGTGGGCGGCACTTAGCCTCCTGGTCACTGATACAGGGATGACCAATGGACTGCAATATAAAAATAGATAGAAACAAGTTATTACAGCACTAGTTAACACAGATAACGATGACGATACTAAACGGAGGACGAGTACAGTATTAACCTACACAGATAATGATTACGATACTATACAGAGGACGTGTACATTACTAATCTACACAGAAAATGATGACGATACTATACATAGGACGTGTACAATACTAATCTACACAGATAATGATGACGATACTATACAGAGGACGCGTACATTACTAATCTACACAGAAAATGATGACGATACTATACAGAGGACGTGTACAATATTAATCTACACAGAAAATGATGACGATACTATACATAGGACGTGTACAATACTAATCTACACAGAAAATGATGACGATACTAAACAGAAGAACTTAATTAATCCAGACAACTTGTTTTCTTCTGATTAAAGATCTGGAATAAAGGAATGTTCTCATACAACTACCACAAAGGTGGTTTTTTATTAAGTATAAGCTCCCCGTATGTATATTTTCCAAATCCCGCAGTACAGATTAATAAAAAAATAAATGATATTTGGCATGTGTTACTATTAGTATTATCATGTATAAGTCTATGAACACTCTTGATACGAGTATGTATTCATCTATAAGCAAATCTATGAAATGTGAAATGTTACCAATCAAATAAGGTGCCTTTTTTCGATAATCTATAATGAAAGTTAACAGAATTCTACAAACCTGCCAGAACAGAGTATCACAGTGATGGCATATAGCCAGGGTATCTGCATACACGTCTTTCTTCCCAAACCGCCTGAAGAAAAAAAAGGAAAAGTCATCTAGAATAGTGAAAGAGACTCATTTTCAACCATCGCCGTTTCACAGTTCTACTACAAACCAAAGAAACATTCCTGTTTTAAAGCTTTCAGAACGGTTGATGTTATACATATGACTTCAGAATACTTTTTACTTGTGGGTAGTGATTGAGTGATTCATTATTATTTATTGGTTAACAGTAACGTTAACTTGATATTGCTACTGTCTGGTTCACTCTCAACCATTGTCTAGGAGTGGCATGGGTGACGTAACCATAAGACCAGGTATCACATACTAAAATGATTATTTCTCACTTCATTGTGTTATCGTCCAAATATACAGGCTTCGTTGTCTTTAACCCTGATTTGAAAGGCACCGTGTTTTAATTTCTACTGATGTCAGTAAAGTCGACATAATCGTGTATTTGCAACAGACACAACATAATTACACAGGTTGCCAACTAAATACGTCTCCATAAACCATGATCAGGGACTTTTTCAATATTTACTTTTACTCTTTTTCTAGAATTTACTGGAAAACGTTTTCGATACAATTAAGTATGTACACAGGTATCGGATGAAACATCGTAGTCCTCACTAAATGATTACTAACAACTCTTGTAACGGTACTAAATATTCTTTTACATGACAGGAATTAGAAAATGTTTCATTTTGATTGATACGCTGCAAAACGCTGATGCATATCTGTTTCTATAGAATGAGTGTTTATTTATATATATACATATTTGTGGTTGAAGTAAATGGACTCGTCTATGCATCATAAAAAGGCATATTTATTAAGGATTCCTGTACCATTGCACTGTGGTTTTTCGTATATACAGGTAACCTTCCTTTAATTTCGTTTCGTTTTGGATTTAGTGTAGCACAGTTTGGCCAGGCCACTTCCATTGACCAGGTAGCTCAGTCGGTTATAGAGCTAGTATAACAATCTGAAGTCCGGGGTTCGAATACCGGTCTAACTCCGCCCGATGTTTACACTCAGAAGGTTGTTGTTGATTACATTTTGTTTATTTGATCGTTATTGCTCATAAAAGTCCAGCAGGCAAAAGTTTTCTTTTCTGAAATGATTTATTAAAGCTATAATTATGCGGGAAAGACAGTTGTTTCCAGTGGGCAATTACAGTTTTAACCAGTGGTACGGGGATCTCTAACATGCAAAAACTTCACAGCAGTTCTGGGATAAAGTTAATTTAAGTTGTGTACACTAACTTGACGCAGCGTTTGTAGATGTACTTCCAGTCGATACATCTCTGTCCTGTCTCCAGCTCCTTGGGGACGAAAGTGATGAGCTGACGGTCGGTGAAGTGGAAGAAACAGAGCTGTTTCCAGAGAGAATTTTCCTCGGCGATGATGAGGTTGGATGATGACGTCATGGCTGTGTGAAGGACGTCCTTGTGATCTGAGAGACGCTCGAGGATACACCGCACACAGTCCTGAGGCAGGTCCTGGAACATCGCCATACCGTCGTCTGCTCTCTAGAAAGAAGCAAAGATAAAGATGTACCACAGCGTCAACGTACACATCCTCCTTAACAAGGGGTTACGCTCATTCGCTCAGAGAGCGTAAGAGAGCGCAACCCCTGGAGTACAAACAATGACAAAGACACCACAGCGTCAACCTACAAGGACAAAATATCCCACGGATCAGCTCACAGAAACAAAATGTACCACTGAGCCAAAATACAGGGATAAAATATACCACAGCAACAGCGTCAACATCCACGGACAAAATACAAAACAGCAACAACATAAAAGGACAAAAATACACCACAGCATCAAGTTACAAGGAAAAAGGATACCAATGCATCAAAATACAAGGCCAAATATACCACCCCATCCACATCCAAGGACAAAATATACCACACCTTCAAAACACAAAGACAAAATAGCAACTCGAAGTTGATCAGAAAAGACAACAGAAAGTTCTCCTGAACCATGCATCACAATTGGCATCCATTCCATCACAGGCCCGACGATCTAGTTAACATGTCAGACAATGCAATCACGTGGCTGGGAATCGGTTAAAGATAACGTCCTTATTCTTTATCCAAGATAGATAAATGATGTTTACCTGCACATTGAAGTTTAACACTTTGGTATGTAGATCCGTTTCTGTTTTAAGTCACCCGTAATTAACACATTTCCCAAAATAAAAATCCAACTGAGGAAAAATCTTTATTCTGGCTTGATTGTCTAACGATATCCCACACAACCTTTCATACTGAACTTATAATCCAAGCTTATACGTACAGGTTCGACCTTGTATCTGTCGAGTTTCGCGAGCATTTTGTGTACGCCCTGTAGGTGTTTGCGCCACAAACTCTCGCTTCCTATGTGACTGTACTGGCCCTCGTTTAGCGTGCATATCGTGCTGTTGACAAGGTCGCGCGTGCTGGCCACGTTTGTCTTCGTTTTCAGCACTAAAAAAAAATCAAAAAAATCAATGGTATTTGTTGAAAATATATATGATCGCTTAATTTGTGTTTTATTCAAACCCAATGCATGTATACGTGACATTCATAGTTAAGAAACCAGGCATGCGCGTCCATTTTTTTGTTTTTTTTGTATTCTATATGGTGCTATGTCACGTGAGATACTTCCAATATAGCATGTCGTCGTTATTTCTACGTTACAACTGATAGAGGAAGGAATTCCACTGGGCTTAGAACTACATTATGTTATACATCAATGTTTAGCACTAACAGTACAATCCCTCTAGTCCAAGACTAGTAGGTTGCATAGTGGACCATTGAATTCCCTAACGTGGTTGTCCGTTGGAATTCATCTTCACTGCTATGCAAAAACAGATTTTGTCTGTTTTTAAAGTTTAAGAAAACTAAAAGTGGTGCCAAACACTTTTCTTTTACTAATTCGCGAGAATTACAATACATATTACAATATCTTTATTCTTGATAAAATAAAAACAAGACATTTAGAATCGAGATATACTGATCTGCGGGGGCCTTTCAACCATGAGACCATTCTCAAGCCCCAGCTCTGATACTGTGCTCAAGACCAATTTCTTGTCCGGTGGTACATAAATAATATTCACATTTCGTCAATGGTTTGCAAAGAATGTTGAAGAGACTTGACGAGACCCGAAGTTCAAGCTCGACATTTTAACGTTTCACACGATTAAACGAGCTAAAAGAGAGTTTGTGCGAGCACAGGTACATGCTGTAGTATTAGAACGGTTTCATGAATAGGAGGCACGGTAGTCTATTGGTAGGACGCCAGGCTCGTGACCGAAGGGTTGCGGGTTCGAGTCACGGCACGGCACTGTGTTGTATCTTTGAGCAAGATACTTTACTCCGCTTGTTCCAGTCTACTCAGTTGAAAATGAGAACGTGGATGGGCAGTGCTATAGAATTGTTGAATGCTAGCTGTGAGCGCCGAAATGGCAGCACCGGCTGTATGCTCCCCATGGAGTAGAGGAAGACATTGGCTGGTTGCAAAGGCCCTATAACCACGGCTAATAATTTGTGAACCGCTTTGAGACGACCTACGAACTAGATTGCGGTATATAAGAACCTGTAATTATTATTTATTATTATTATTATGAATATAGATTATACATAGTACCAGTAAGTTACATATCGCGAAATGACTGTAATTTACGGTACGTTACACAGTGATGAAATTGATCAAAACTCACCCTGGTTGACCATTTCGTCCAGTATGTTGATGATGTGTTTCTGTGACGTACCACTCATGCTTGTAAGCTTTCCACACAGCAGTATCTGTAGTACCTGTAACGGGAAATCCAGTATATGTTTGAGTGTAATAGCGAGAATTTTCGATTTGTCCTCTTATGGGGATAATTCTGTTTTCAAAATCCAGGAGAAATATTCATACTCAAGAAATTTTCTCATTGCTAGCAGATTTAAAGAGACTTCTCTAACTTATGAAACATCCTAAGATACAGACAGCATTTTGTTTTCAATTAGGAAAATATAAACTCCCAAAGAAGCATTATTTTTTTCAAAATCAATTTATCTTTTCGTTCTTATTGTATGAATGATCCTACCAAAAATGTAGAATGTTGCATAAAAATATCCATGCAGGCCTGGCACCATAGCAACCCTTCATGACCCCCAGCGTTTGTAACATTATTTTTACTTCACATACATGTATGCAACCCCATCTTTTACATAATCGAGATAAAGAAATGACCAGTGGCCAGTAGGAACTAACCTTGCATACGTAGTTAAACCTCCTGATGTCCTTGACGGCTCCGGACATGTCCAGATGGACGAATGATTCACTAAGACTCGTAAGGATCTTCCTCTGTCAAGGTCAAGTAATAATGATAACGTGTGAGTTTGTAAGGGTTTATTCTTAACTATGGCTTAACTGGTTGGGTTCTTTCTTAACTAAAACCAGTCTGCGAGGATTTATTTTTAATTTTCGAGATAATGAAATTTCTCAAAGTTGTGTCAGTTTCAATTATATAATTATATAATATAAGGACTCTCATTAAAAGCTTGCCATCAACATATTACTGTGTGGGCTTAATTTTGGAAAGTTTCCCGGTACGAAATATGAATCTTCATGTCACTCAATTTACTTTTGGAGACGAGGAACATTTGGACTACCTTCTCAGTATTTTTCAGTCGACAGACATTCGGACTACGTTCTATCTCAGTAACAAAAAGTCAAGGAACTTTGTACTATATTCCAAATTAATATTGGGTTTTTTCCCCTTTGTTTTTGTTAATGTGATTTTGATAATATTTGCTTTTGTTTCTTTGAAAAGCTGGATGAGTGTAATAAAATGATGTAAATCTGTTGAAAATTGGTTTTAATATTTCCGTCACAATCTCAAAACTCATGAAACTAAATCAAGAGGGTTAACTACGGGTACATAAACCCAGCTGTAGTTAATAATCGACACATACATTTTGTATCAAACTATACAGCTATACATGCTAAATCTTAAAATTCGAATAGATCGAATAAAGGTAATTCACTCCGTGTAAATCTAGAATGTTTGCTACAATTTTTCAAGAAAAAAAAATAACATTGGAGAATTATACACAAGCTATTTTGATTACTTCCAATAAATCGTGTTTCCATCTAGTTTGAGGCTACTTAAAAAGTAGTTCCGATTTATATGTTTTTAGTCAATGAAATCGGAATAAAATATAATATAAAAGATATATCCTGTAACAAACAAAATACAAAAAAAATCCACAAGGGCAATAACTCCTACGTGCTTAACGTATTAATGTTTGCCTTACCTCCCTTGTTGTGGCCTTGACGTAGTGTATGTAAGGCTGATGGTGTTTGCACCAGTCATTGTCTTTTGTGTGAAACTCTGTCATGGCCAGTCGTATCAACCTTAAATTCAAACGAAATTATGAAGATATTTAAAAACAATTATTCTGTTCTTTTTCATCATATGTTTTAGTGTACCGTCAAGTCTACTGACTAAAAAATAGAGAATAATGAACCGAAAAGAAATAACTGTATATCACTAGTCTTGCTATATAAAGCACACATACAATGATATATTTATAAAGAAGGTAGACATATCCCAACGAAAAGCAAGATTAACTGTTTCATGTTTCTTTTGATTTAACCCATCTTTCATACCTAGCCTCACAAAATAAACAAAGTTTATAAACACCAATGTATATATGTCGCAGTTCAAAAATTGTTATTCATTAGGGGTAATTAAAACTATTACTGTCTGTTTGTTGTATTTTTATTAAAAATGCACGTGTGTTCTAAATTGAAAATGCATGGCTAACATATTAATCCCATCATTTTCTATTCGCTGAGATTCATTACACAGCACGAGACAGACATCTCCAACTACTGATCATGAGTCATGGTTGTGTAATATAACGTTAACATTATTACACTAACAGACAGGTAAGGAACCGCCTCATACAAAGCCTTAAAACAAAATCCTTTTTAACTTCTAAACATATTTGGATCAACATTGTTCGGTATTATATCAATCATTTCTCGTTCGTTTTGAAGCCACGGTTAACGTTTTAATATAAATTAATACAAGAAGTGCTTGTTAAGTTAACTTTTCTCTCTCACTCTTTATCCCCATGGCATTTGTTGTTTCAGAAAAGGATAAGGTAAAAAAGTTTGGAAGTTATGTCCTAACAAAGGAGAAAACTGGGATATGTTTCCTAACAAAGAAAGCTTACAGGCTAGTGAACCCAGTTGCCTCTCTTTGTTTCTTATCAGTATCGCTACAACGTGTCTACCCCAACACTAACAGTACGTACCACCAATAGGGCCTAACTTCAAACCTAGCTACACGTGTAGAGCACAGGAAATGCACGCGCATCACTGGACGAAGAGTAGACCACAAATGATGAAGGAGTGTTGTAATTACCTACATATACCACACATGGTCATAAAAGCATATCGTGCTAACGAAAGATTTGAAACATATATAAAAACACGTAAGAACAATACAGAAAATATTTTTTACTTGAAAATAAATAAGGAAAAGGTAATTTCCTTGTATACCTAGTAACTATATTACCGCCACCATTTGCATATTTCATATAATAAATCATGTATGTTGTTCAATTTTTCAGATATACAATCTGAAACTGGCTGAAACTATTTTTTTCTATTAAACTTATTTATATTTTATCACTTTCTACGAGTGGTGAAAAAACAATTTAACTGAACTTCAACCTCGGATATACAATCTGAACCTGCCTGAAACTATTTTTTTCTATTAAACTTATTTATATTTTATCACTTTCTACGAGTGGTGAAAAAATGTAACTTCTTCTTTTTATCATAAAGTACGTATAGCTTATACAAAAAGTAAAGTAAAATATGACACCAAAGGTAACTTCAGAAAGTAATAATCTTATTTCTATTTAATGAACAGTGTCGATAGCTAGCCTGCAACCAGGTATACTTGACAATTAGTTAATTAGAGCGTCTAGCTGTTTAAAGTTCGGGAGTCCCGGGTTCGAATCCCAGTCTGGTCGAGTGCATTTTCCTTTCCCGTTACGTCGATATTATGTTGCATAGATTTGTCTCTTTTTTGTTTATTTTGGGCTATCTCGATGCATGTGTCACACTGTATGTATGTGTCACACAGTCCACATATGTACATCGATACACAGTGCAATGCACGTATGCAACGCTTCTGAAGGTAAGACAGAAGTCCAGCGTGACGTTAATTAACGGGACCCTTACAATCATCTTACAATATACACATCGAACATCTGAAATGTACACTGAAAAAAAGATATCAATGAATCTGGAGTAGGTTGGCCCAATCATGTGTATCAGATCGCGATCGTATATAAGAGCTATATGATGTATTCAAGCTCATAATAATATACGTACTAATACAATGGTTTAACATCACGGTAACTAGCTGTGAGCTGCTACGCCATTCCGGTCTACGCACACCAGTTATGTATTATATCATCATGTGTTAAAATCATGATTTGGAAACGTGACCAGCTGTCAGAAATAATCGATAAAATTATGCAAGCTTTTACATTCTGTGCACTCACGTATTATTGGTTTGCTAAAGCATAACAATACAATCTGTTGCTGGTGATAAACGCAGACCTATCTCACACATACGATGACACCGTGTGTATATATAGATATTAACGTGTGTATGGCGGATACCATTAGAAGCTAGATTCATACTGAAGAACCACAGTAGTGCACACAATAAACTATACCTTGCCAGGATGTTTTCGTTCAAACTTTCGAACACCTTGATTCTCCATAGCTTCAGTTTTTCCCATCCATTGTGTGTCTTCACCCACTCGTCCCCGTTCGATCTCCAATCGCGTCCTAAAAACGGCATATTGTCCCAAATTATGTCTTATTCCATCTACGTTCGTCCTTTGTTTTGATTTTGCGCAACTGTTTACGTTTTGCAGGAAGTGTATCGGAATTCTTCGCGGAGACGACATTATAGGTCGCTTATTGGCTAGTGAGAATATTAAGTCAAATTTGATTGGTTGGTTGGGTTTCGATGTTAATGCCACATGGCAGGTCACATGGTTTTGTTTACATCGATCAGCTGAGCGGTTGGAGAAGACTCAACACGAAACTTATCTTCGCAGTTTCGTGCTATGGCGCATTTATATACCAAGGCAGTGGAATTTCGTTAAGTTTTCTAAGATGTTTCGTGAAAGTTACATAGCTTTTCTCAATGAATGGAATGAATTTGTACAAATGCATGCAGATACATGCATATATATGCAGAAACTGGAATGATCCTGATTTTTAGTTAATTGCAAATTAGTTTTGAAATTATGCAGAGCGATTTCAAATGTGTGTAAGATTTTCATGTCCATGCTAAAAGTCATCATAGAACAGTCAGAAAGTCGTATAACGCCTAAGACATTGTTTTAATCGTTTATGTATAATAATTGTACATGTATTCAATTACGTGACAGATATGTATGCAACATATTCGTGTTGGTTTCCCAAACAGAATTAATACAAAAAAAATAACGTATACGTGAAATGAAATAAGCGTGAAATAGTATTTTAGCTGTGTAGCTTTAAAACGGTTAAATTAAAGCGAATTATTCTGACGTTTTATCGACTTTTTACGACGTCAGACCGATATAAAAAAAGTCGATAAAACGTCAGAATAATTCGCACTACATCAGAAGGTGCTAATTAAGTTAAATACGTTATTTGATTTTAAATTAAATATCCGTTCACCTGCATCCCCTACTATAACTCCTTGAAATATAACTAAAATACTATCTCGGACTTGAGCAAGACTCTTATTAAACTGCTCTCATTATTAGGAGGCAGTGTTCTTCTGTGTTGTAGTCATTTTACTCTCTATTCCGAACGTTTCCTTTTATGTGAATTAAGTCCATGGCATAATATGGTTTTGTAAGTTAGCGAAACACCATCAGTACAAATGTATGTCATAGACGGGCTTCACGTCACTATTATACATGTAGCATATGTATATGTTTAAGACGCATTAAATAAACGTGCTCCAGTATTATAAAGGCAATATATGTATACATTGAAGACGTTGTTTCAGTAATATAGAAGTATATTTATATTATATATATACGTTTTAGACGTGCTCCAGTGATGAAAAAGTAATACTTGTATATACACTATTATAGACGTAGTTCAAGTAATAAAGAAAGAAGGTATATATACATATTGTAAGTATACGTTTTAGCCGTGCTCCAGTACTCCGGTATTCGGTTGGGGCTGCTGCATTCCTTTATAAGAGCCTAGGCCGATTGTAAACACGCTCACCTTGCCAAATAGATCTGCGCCGTACGTTTTACTTATAATAAAGGGAGAAGATGTATGTAAGGCTATGCATATCGTGCAGGCTATAAGTAATGTACCGAGAAGTTCGTCAAGCTAGAACCGTGTCTGGACTGGCAAACACCCAACTAATCAGTGTTGTATATTGTACGTAGAAAGTTTATTAACGACCTCGTGATCAGTCGACGGTGGGATGTGTGATGTGTGATGTGTGAGGATTGGTACATAACGTGTCGACGATGACGACGTTGATGATAATGAGAATGACGACGACTATAATCGACCCTGTCGTCGTGTCGTTGCACTTGATAAACAAATAATAACAGAAACAACAACCCCAACCCCCCCTCTTAATTTCGTTTTTTTTTGTATTTATAACTGAAGGTTTGGTCACAACAGCCAGGGTCATACAAGGACGGGTGCCTAGTAGGGGAGATACCAACTGAAGATTAGGGGCCAAGCTTCTATCGTTGACCAGCTAGGTAATTTGGTTAGAGCGACAGTATATTGGTCGAAGGTCGATCAGGAGTTCGAATCCTGGTCCATGAACAATCCTGGTCTGGTCCCATGGCATTTTTTTAACACTTTTGAGGATATTTTTTCATCAGTATTTTTTTTTCATTTTCTTCATTTATTATTCATCTTTATATCTTTTATAAAACTACCGCACACAAGGTATGTTTTTTTCTCTTCAGAAACAATTTAACAATGATATATAGTCATGCTGTGAAGAAAGTTTCCAACGAATATATAGTTAGGTTTTGTTAGAAGTCCGGGGATCCTCCAGCAGTAATAGAATGGCTTGTAATAGGACGACCTTATAATATACAGAAAGCAAAACAGTCATTGTTCTGCTCGGAAATGTACTTAATGTGTCAAGGAAGAAGTTGTGACGTGTGCAGTTACCCATATCACGTGACGTGTCTGTGATAAATAAAACCTGGGAGTAAACATTAAGTTAACAAATACTTCACAAAATTACAACTTTTAAAAGTGTTTAATTTGTATTCTATATGCACAACGCCATGCAGCGTGTCTGCATGATATATCACACAACTATGTAATTTGATTCAAACAACAGCAGACGTTATTTACACAGACATGAAGGGATAAACTTGAACTTGTAAACCTTTGTATCCACATGTAACAACGCATTTGCATTACATCTAGGTCAACAGTTATGACCCTTATCGGGTCTAAAATACAGAGCTCGAGAACTACCCAAGGTCGGTCATCTACCGAGAACCGACAGGTGTACCCGGCATACACACCACATCCTTCTAAGGAAGCGGACACTTGTACAGTCTCGAAAGATATTGTGGTATATATATATAGGTAAGTCCTGTTTAATATTTTTTTTTAATATTTAGTGAGAAAGTATATTGTTTGTGCGATGGAAGTTGTTATGATATCAGGGTTTTGCACTGTGCAGTGAATTAAACAACAAGATGTCTGTCTACATTATGTACGAGTTGTAGCCATTTTATACGGTGCACATTTTCAGCGCAAATACTACATGCAGACGGCAACTATCAAAATCATAATTTAACACAACAAATTACACATTCTTTGAAACCTGATATAAGAACTTAAAGCTATAATGTAGATTGGAGACACATAAGGTACAGGTGATCGTTGGATACAGGTGAAATATGGGTACAGGTGAAATATGGGTACAGGTGAAAATGAATACACTTGTACATAGATACAGGTGAGGCAGATGAGTGGTGGATAGAGGCGAAATATCGATACAGGTGAGATATTGAAATAGGTAAGACATGATACAGGCGACATAGCGTTACAGGTAAGACATAGATACAGGTAAGACATGATACAGACGAGACATTGTTACAGGTAAGACATAGATACAGGTAAGACATGATACAGGCGAGACAATGTTACAGGTAAGACATAGATACAGGTAAGACATGATACAGGCGACATAGTGTTACAGGTAAGACATAGATACAGGT
>JAUMHH010126743.1:0-20963 GCA_032359455.1 Chlamys rubida
TGCCTGTAGCTTTATTTTAGATCACTTTTAAGGTTACAAGTTTGAGATTTATACCAGGTGAGCGATGCAGGCCCATTTGGCCTCTTGTTCAAAAGTAAGGACCCTGTGTTTACTGTGAAATCACTTACTTTCGTGGGGTTTATAATTTTGTTGATTTCGTGGGTACTCTTCATGAACAAATTCATCGGTCAATGAAGTAATTACAGGTTTGACAGAAAGCTTTTCCTTGTATGATTGGGTACTAATAATCGATGAATTCATGTACCCACATAATAGTGTTTTTGGTAGGCAAGCACGAAGTTTGGGACCTACGAAAAATATCTGATGAATCACTGTATCACAACCTGATAAATAATATATAAAAGTTGAATCCAATGTCATGATAAAGTTGGCTTTGATCAAGGGGAAGGACTCTCATCGTTAGTCACCGTATTATAGATAACAAATTTGATGTTCAAAGCTGTGGCTATTCCAGCCCAAAGGGATGTCCAGTTCCAGTATGCCCAAGTCCACCTCGTCCATGACACTGCCGGTGTCCAGTCCCTCAACCCAGTCCCAGTTTGAGGAGGCTCAAGGACAGACAAACTTCATTCCCACGGAGACCTGTCCAGGTGACCCCAACGATGGCCATTCCAGTCCTCAGGATGTTGAGAGACGACTTGAGGATTTAGCAAGGTGAGTAATCAGAGATTTAGTTTTCTGTAAATATTTCTTATATGATTCATGAGTTAGCGCAAGATGTTAAGCATGAAAAGCACTAACATTAGAATACCACCAATACATGCAAGTTCAAAGTATATAAATTGTTAACAGTAACAGATAGTGACTATTATTTTTGCTAATCATCTGTCCACAGGCAGCTGACAAGACTAGAGAGAAAAATGGGTTGTGACATTGCCATGATCCTGAATATCCTCCGCTCACAGACTGTGGACGCCTCCCACTCTACACAGATACCCTCCGACCCCCGTGTGACCCCACCCGATGGCAACCTCCCGCCCCCTCCCGACTACAACCAGATCCAGGAGGATGATGATACCTTTGGGTACCAGGAGGCCGCCGCGGACAAATCAGGGAAGCCGCAGGATTCCGCAAAAGACTCCAAGACGGTAACGTTGCTTCCTTAACATGTACGATAAACGTGATTCATTATGACACACATAAGAACAATTGCATATGGCAACTTATATTACAGAGAAAAACTGTTTTTCATGAAACTATCCGATTTCATCAAGAAATATAAAACAGAAAACTTGCATTAACTGAATTATTATGCCGATGTGAAAGCATGTTCCTTCGGCCAGCAAGTAGTAAATAAAAGTAATGAATACATCTACAAAAATATTTCATATTGTGTATAACCTACATGGAAGTGAAGTGTGAAAACTGTGCATACACAAATTCCTTTGTCTGCACTGTTGCTATTACGTCTTTGCTCACATATCTATTTAACGCATCCAACAGACGTTTGTTTGGATCAGGTACATATATTGGACCATACTTTTGTTACTATATGTAAATATTAATTAATATCCAATATTTGTGTGTAACTTCCTCCATTCGTCACATATATGACATGTACTCTCTCAGTGAAATAAACTAGTCATTTTCTCTGTTTGTAGGTGAGTGACCCCGAGGACAGTGAGGATGGGCCGTGGAAGCCCCGGACTGATTGTGATATTGTTTCTCCTTTATCAAATATTCCCACTAGTGACAATTCCATTTCCCCATGTGATCCAACAGACAGTACACATTCATCTTCATTCAGCCAATCACAAACTGTGTCTCCTCTGTCTGAGGCAGTTTCTCCAATCAGCCAATCAGAAGATCCAGCTCAATCTCAAATCAGCCAATCACAATCCTCTACACTGTCACCATCGACGCGTCGTCGTTTGGGTATACCTGATGGTGTGGATATGAGGAACACCGTTGTTTAGTTATTTTGTTGTTATTTCTAGTTGATAGTGGTTCTATAGCACTCCCAACTTTAAAATTGTTCTTATCCAGACGTTGAACAAAATGTTGATTTACATGTACACGGCGGTGTTAGATATCTACGTACTGTTCACTACCTGGTTAGAAACTTATAGATATAACGTAATATTGCAATAATAAAAGTGCATGTTCTTTGAAAATAACAGTAATAGTTCTTGAAAACCTGTGCAGTTATAAAACAGGAAAATAGTTCTGAGGCATTAAAATCACAAATAAATATTCTTCCAAATTAATATTAAAGATGTATTCTGCTGAGGTTGTATCTCATTCCACTTTAATGATTATGTATTGTCAAATTACTCCCATTAAATAAACGAATGCGAATTGATTTAGAAAAATACACAAACCCCTGTGAAATGTTTGAAAACTCTACATAATGGCTTTTCAAAAACCTGGTCGGTAATCTTCTGCTCTGTGAACTTGTCTTCATATAGCAAATCCCCGACACCTAATCTATGTTATTGCTATTTCAATGTTTCATATCAACTATAGAAAGTTATTTCAATGTGGAAAATGTTTAAAACCTCAGAAGAATATTTCCATATGAATTTCTTTTGAATAACCTGTGAAATTTAGAAACTGTCGTGATAAAAATGTTGAGATAAGCAATATGATATTTTAAAGATAAAGAAATGAGAGTTATAGACTAAAGTCATAAAGTATTGAATTTAGATAAGGAACATGATCTAGTAAGTACAATTTAGCATTGTAGAAGAATTCTTAATTTAGAAATTAATTTTAAGAATTAGAATCCATAGTTCCAGTTGTTATAAATATTAATCATATAGCAAGTACAATGCAAGAGCAATGGATTGTGGTTGTTCAGTTTCGACTAAGTATAGAAAGATAGATTGTCATTTCACTTAGATTGACAATATTTTTTTGCCTCAAAGACAATGTGATATTTGTATGTGAAAGTAGTGCAGGAAAGCTGTTGTACAACACAGCGATAACAATAATATATTCCATTGTTAATGCCAATAGATTTTTTCATGATGTTATATTCCACAAAATAAACCCTATATTCCTATAAGAATGATCATACTTGGTCAGATAATTATCCTTTTGAGTTTGAAGATATGTATTGGGAAACCCCTCAAAAGAATCATGTGCTGAACACTCTGCTAACTCCAACAAATGCACATATTTAAAATGCATTTCAAAACTATTATTTAATTTTTCACGTATATGGAAAATAATTAATAGGAGAGAGATCATTTTTACCCGTTTAGTTTTACTTATTTTTCATTTCGCACTTAATCAGTATTTTATCTAACTCCTTTTTTCAAAATCAAAAAGTCTAAAGAATGTATGAGGGAACATTTTACAGAATTTGGCTAAATATTTACAAAATATGGGATACAATTTCTATATACAACAAAAAAATGTGATGGAATTATTTTATTATAGTAACTATCGACTGATGTGAAATCCAACTTTCTCTTTCTTTGAAAATTTTCAGTGTTCATGGAGTTTGCCAAGTTTGCCAAGTAACCATACTTTACTCAAAGTAGAATTAATTGACCAATACACATTTGATATTCTGTATTATAGTTAACTACTGAAAGATACTGTTCAGAATGAATTAATGTGTTATTCCACAATTAACAAAAACATAGGAAAGGAACACCATTACAATGCATGTATCATGACATACACACAAAGGTAGGCAAGGAGAAAAGCGATAGGAGAGATAAACATTTGGATAAGAATAAGATTATTGTAAATGCTGTGCCACGTTGTTGGTTTTACCGTTATGTTCAGTGACTTATATGTAGTCTCAGTTCATATTGTTTTGCTTAAAATTAATTACATTTGATTATTTGTTATTATTGTTCACAGATGTGAGCCAGATTACCTTTTCCCTTATGTAATGTTGGGTAAACTCGGGTTGATATCCACGATGATTTGAAACTAAAACAATGTAATTGCAATGAAAGACTTGCCAGACTATTTCAATTAATTAGAATAGGGATCGATTTAGAAAACCTGCAAAATAACTCAAATCATTCTAATTCAGCAGCCATAGACTTAAATAAATATTGTTCAACAGCCTTTGAGAACTAGGAAGACTATTTGCATTTATTAATCATGCCTGTTTTAATTCAAAAGTTCTGGAAATGTAGTAACATTGTTCCAGGTATCAAAGGTAGCAACACTGATTTTTAAAGTACAAGTATCGCTACATGTTTCAATTTAAAACGCCAGCAAATAAGATAGACTAAAGAACTTAACATGCTATTTTGATGTTCCGGTAAACTATTGAAACTATTTCCATTAAATGGATGTGGATATTCTTATCTAACAGCTGGAAAACTAGCCAGACAGCTTACAAACAATCCAGATTTTCAGAATAATACAGCTGTAGCCACATATGTATTCTGACGTTGCGATTTTAAAGTAAATCCCTACAAAAATAGCTAGTTACTCGCCATGAGCTGCATGGCATACCTTATACTAAAATATGATTTTTGTTTCTAATACAAGTCAAGGTCAAACTAGAAGCTTGAGAAGTCGGACATTACAATCCTACAAAACAACTCAGGCTTTCAAAGTAACAGTTGTAAGCATTTTACCATATTCCCGTTAGGAATGCAATTCTAATACCAAGACATACTCATATATTGGGAGATAAGGACTACTTTAATGTGGATAGGATCGTAAGGAGCCACTTTGACATTGTTTGGGCTGTTTGATCCGGCTCACATCTGTGTTGTAGATAAGTGTATCTCAGGAAACGTTATGCAAAGTTTTGCATTTTCAAAGGATCCAGGGCCTGTGTGGCATGCCGGGAAGAAATATCTGTCGGAGAAAGGTTTCAGTATTATTTAAGCCATTAAAATTGTAGTATCACTTGTTTATTCAGATTTAAATTAATCCCATTTGATATTCACAGAACTTAAGAGGACAGATTCATAAATTAGTATTGACGTATTTGAGAAAACAATTTTTTTTTATGTAAAACATTACGATTAATATCGTTTTGAACAGATCAAAAAATTGTTGAACTTTCTTTTTAATATTTTATCAAAGCATTTACAATAGGTAGAAAGAGTGCTGAAAATAAAAAAGCGTGATTTTGTGAAAAAGCAACAGTTATTCTACAAAGTGAATTGATGGTAGTATCCTCTGTTGATTGTTTTTATGTGAAATAAGAAGTCAAAAAATGTGTTGTACATACATTGATATATTATGTTAAAACAACCGGCCTAAATTGTCATGTGATGATGCTATTACGTTTTGAAGCCTTTCGGTCATTCACCAATATGGTAACTACAGCTCAAAATCACACCCTCCATCATGTTTGTTTTCTGCTGAAGTTCATTACACACCTAGTGTTGGTGGATGGTCGTAAGGTTAATGATATTATTACATGTAACATATTCCTGTATATCTTTTTAACGCATGTCTCAAATGCAAGTAAAACGATATTTTCATAACGGATGAAGTCATTGTCACGATTCATAGAAGTTGTTATTAGTGTGTGCAGAATCCCTCTCATCCATCCCAATCACCAAACACACACCCGGTAGGATTTTTACTTAATTAGAGTTGAACTTTATAATATGCGTACTTCACTGGGATTAGTCAGATAGAAACATAAATTGAGCTTATATGTACATATATCATGATATCAAGATGGAATGTGTATTACAATAAAAACAACAAATATCACCACTTAATTTGGGAACAAGCATGCAATATTTCTCTTGTGAATTAGAGGTCTTTGTCAGTTTGGTTAAATTTCCAAATTAATTTGTAACGGTGACTTACATTTACCATCCTTGGTGGAATCACAATCTTGTTCTTTTATTGATCATTTTAACGATTTTCAAAATGAAAATTACATATTAATTTGGAAAACAAATAGCAGTCATAACAGTCAATTTTTGAAACAGTGCTTGATAAATTATTGTAGTTTTCCATAGTAATACCCAAATAAAAACAACTGCATCTTGTTATTTTATCCTGGGAAACATGGTTATCTTCATATGTTGTTTAAAACAGTCTACACTGATGAGCTGATATGCTGCAACGTGCCACGTCTGTCTGTCAACGATTTCTTCAATTACCTCTTCTGAAATATTGAACAAAATTTCACCAAATTTGACTTGAAACAGCCTCAGATCGTGGAAACTGCAAATTTGTTGGAAAGGAAGGCTAATCAGCATGGGCCTGAAGGGTCGGACTAAAAGGGGGTGATTTTGCCATGTTGCTTTCAGTGACTTTTTATCTGAAATTATGAGATTGATACCTTATTTGGCGAGAATCTCTCTATGTTTTAAGAATAAAACGTGTTCAAAAGAAAAAAACTGACTATTTAGGCTGAGAGGTGGGATGTTTTTCGCTAAATTACTTTAAGCATCTTCTCCTCTGAAACAATTACTTGCCATGAATGCTTAAATATCCAGATGTGCGATACTTGTTCTATGGGCCTCTTGTTTTAGAAAATGATTTTATGATAAAACAACATTTTAACGATTTTCTGTGATCTGTCTAAATTTTCATAATAGAGATTCTTCGATAAACGAATAATGTGAACAAATGAAACGAATCTACATATAGTTGTTAGTATTGGTTTTAACGTTAATTGTTATAATTTTCATCAAGATGAGAATTATCTTGTGTATAAGTGAACTGCGTCGAGGGTTTTTCAAGTATTTCTCATGTAATTATTAAACAAAATCAACAACGAAAACCTAGGTTGTGGTAAATATAGAATTTAAGGATATGACTCATCTTCTGATTTTATTATTTATTTACACTTTAAGCTTTGATGATAACAGTTAAAACAATGACTGAATCTCGTAGCAACTTTAAATGTTCTGTTCGTTTCAGTTTTGTAAGCCTCCAACTTTGTATGTAACCTAGACAATATACCCACTGCCAGATACTGTCACATAGTTAAACGTTATTTAAGTAGATACTTCAGGTTTTAGGTTTTGATTGTTAACTGTCCGGTTCCTATGGCGGTGATGTGTGTTGCCAATGGTTACTGTTGATGTCATTCTTACCTTTAATAAGTTTCTATAGAAACGCCCCACATTCCATTTTGTTCATACGTGATGTTTACAATCCACATGTCATGTCTGTTTAAACCAAGGAATATATTCTGCATTTTTTGTTACTTGCTTACCTTTTGAAATAACCAAACAATATGTTTAACTTTAAAACAACTATGAACTTAATTGTATTATATATAATTACGCAATTGTATTTTTCTTCTTTATTTTTTTTTTAAACCTCTTTCCCTCACTTTGCCAGTGAAACATGCATTTTCTGCATTGTTGTAGTACTAAACTTACGGAGTGGCTATACAATACAGCAATAGCAGGCCTAGCTTGGGAATGAAATACAGTGATATATTAGGTTGTGTCCGTCCTAGCATTCATGAAGCGTCCAAGTGCATAAACCGTAAACAAAACATTGTAAATTAATACCATATTTGTAACGCCTGAAAGTGCAAGCTCTTAGTAAATAATGCAGTATGTATTTCTTTAAATTGCCATGTCCCATATAAGTTATTATGTTTGATGTACAAATGTGTTTACAATGTTTTATTGACAATAATTGACAAGTCTGCTTTCTCATTTTCTGTATATACGATGTAATCATACTAAGGAAGGAAACACACTTTACAAATTACTAGTAGCAGAGTTGTGCCGGCATGAACAGTATCTTTGATTTATTGACAAATCTCCGATATTAGATAGTTTATGCTCTAGATTTTTTTATAAAACCTAAAAAAAAAATAGAGAAATATCTACAGAAAAAATATATTGAATTTAAGTTTCACTTGGAAGGATGATAAATGGGATTATGAGACGTACACCAATTTTCATATATCTAAAGAAAGACACCTGTTTTTATGTGTAAATATCATCAGCTTCTATTATATTAGGGTGCTTTGTATGGCGGTCATCAGATTCATCCCAATTCATCAGTAGGCTGATGTAGTGTTATGCAATAACTGCCTAAAACGACCTGTGGTTGTCACCATTTCACGAAATGGAGGTAAGATTTGTTTAACTTAGGTTACTTGTCCAAAACATAATCTTATTGAAAACAAAATCATTCATCAATTATCTAAAGAAAACAGCATCGGCTACAGATCAAACGGTTACCACGTGACATATTATCATTTTCCTTGTCGAAGGTCGACGGTCGACAGAAATAACATTATATACATGTACTATACATTTGTGGGTAATACTATTATTTGTTTCCATGACATAAACCGTGTTAGCCGGTTGATCAGGAGGAAAACAGTGTTTTCCAGATTATTTTGCAACTTTTTATTGTACTTTTAGGAATGAAAAATGTCAAAACAATTCCACCTAAACTATCAACCATTCATTATACCAAGAAATAGAACTAAACCATGCTAGGGGGAACATGTTGTAATTCTGACAGGGTGATACATTCGATAGACCAAGATACACTTTTGCATTCAGATGAGAAATAATGTTAGATGCCAATATATTAGGTAGCCCGTCATGGGATTTTAATAGTATTTTAATAATCTGTGAAATATTGGCGATATGTAAATCGTGTTGATCATTAAATATAATATCATTATAATATGTAAACTAAAGTGCTTAAATGCACGTTCTTTTGCACGAAAATCCCTTAAACTTTAATCTGCAGTAATTGAAAACGACCTATAGTTATCAAAGAGTATGTCATTGAAGTGATATAACTACATATGTGCACTTGTCAAAAGGTAGTTCTGCTATGCTAAATATAAATGATCAATTCGATGATACATGTACTTGTAGAAATTAATTGGAAGTTATCAAACCTTGCCAGCATAATAGTCAATGTTGAGTTACGATCGCTGCCTCTTTTATTGACAAAAGTATATCGCTATAAGATGCCAGGTGTGCGACATTTCTAGAATCGGAAAGGATTTTGACAGCCCTTTACCAATGGGCATAACCCAAAAGGACATGAAGATGTTGTTAATGCTAATACATGAAAATAAAATTACCGGTATGCACATTTTAAGAGCAAAAAGTATTCATACAAAAAAGACTTCTTAAAGTGTGTGAAAATTAATAAAGGTTTTAAAAAAAAGAAAACCCGAAGCAAAATGAATAACATGTTACAACACACCCTTGACGAATGCCAAATTTTTTGTTTTAAATTAAGTAGGAACCCTGGCTTATGCCAGAGTTTGTTCTTTTTAATTAGTTTATTGATCGACTATGTCGGACAAGGTATATTTGCCAAACTATGCAGGGAATACAATTTAACCAGCACTTGTTTATTAGCCAAATTTAGTAGTTTTATTCGTTATATAATCACTTATCAGCCAAAATGCCGTCATAATTTGGTGTTTAGACACAGTTGGCATCAGATACACACTTTATAATATTTCCACAAATTGGTAGTACAACTTGCAAAGATTTGGTCTTGTATTACCATTCATTTCATGCTGTTAACTTCAAATATAGCATTTGGATGATTTCATCAAAGTCCTTTTAGTAAATTTCGATTTCTGTAGAAAAATCCATTGACTTGTCTTGTGTAGATCTACGAGTTTCTGCATTAGAATTTGCTATGCAATGATGTATGTAAATAAATGCTCTCTTCATCCAGGTGTTCACGTCATCAATTTCTCAGATATATATAGTGACCCGCCGCTGGAAATGGTGACTTGGTAACGAATTAATTAGGATAACGGATATCTCCAACGCAGTTGCAATTATTTTCCTCGGAAACGAGAAATGTATTTCAACAGAATGTTGACGAAAATTCAATTTATTGATGATGGATTATTTTCGTTGGAATGAAAAGCAAAACGACATTTTAATAATAAAAAATTCGATGAAATATCATTAAATAATGTAACCCCATTTGGTTGAAATCAATTGAAACTTCGCAAATGCAACGTGTATGAGGAAACTGTATATCTAGTCGGTTGCCAGGGTCTGTAATACATATGTTGTATAAATAATACGTGTTTTGATGTCCACAATGTATCCTATTGTTGACAAATCGGCCATCCATCTACTGGATGGGAACGTTATAATGACCAATCAACTGAATGGTTATAATTCAATGACAACTCAGCTTATTGGTTACAATGTTTGCTACTCAGCTGATGGGTCTCAATTCTGTTGACGTGTTTGTTTAATGATGAAGAAAAATACCCAAGATTGAATCATGTCTGTAGAATCAATGGAGTCTGGACAGTTTTATAATAAAGTTTACAAATACTTCACTACGTTATCTTACTTATTTGGTTGGCTGGGGCAAATACTAATTATAAAAAATAACCTCCGCATTATTTCATTGTAAAATGATACAATAAAACTTATCAATGAAAAGGGTCCTTTATTGGAAGCAGTCTTGCAAAAGAGAGCAAATCAGCGGGAGCTAATAGCAGCTTAAATATGTTAACGGAGATCAATGATTGTAAAATGATATTGTAATTTTCGGCGTTATAGAGATTTAATTAACGAAAAGAGAGGACAGGGTCATCCACAATATTTAGAACGCCAACGAAATTCTCCGAATATTCTGCATTAATAGAGACGAGGGTGTTGTTTCCAAATGTAGAAGACTTGGAAAGCGCATAGGGGAGTCAAACGATGATCAAACTAGACGTGCGCGACCATTACTGTTAAAGCTATCGAACTCGGACGTGAAGAAACGCTTTTTAAGAACATTAAAAATATCGGTAGCGGTCCTTTATTTACAGGACATTGAGTCAGTAACGATTTAACAAAACAGGAAAGGGATCAGGAAAATGCAATGTGTTCAAGGGCTTAATTGAAACAAAGTCAGGACACGTCAGGGGAATTCTCGTAGAAAGTATGAGGACCCCCGTAGGTAAGAAAGATTGTAAAGATGACGGCTACCAAGACTGCAAACTCCAATTAAACAAAAAAACAAAGGTATACTGTTTATCAATCAAAAATACAATGGATTCTTTAAATAGTAATGTCAACATTTCCAAAAGAACAATAATTGTTACACAGAACATCTTCCAAGGCATTGAATGTATGTATACAAATGCCGGTAGCCTCACAGATGAATTGGATGAACTCAAGATGAAAACTGGGTGAGCTCATATATACATTGGAGCCGATAGGATTACAAAACTATTGCCCAAGAACATGAGGTTTTTACCCAGGAAAGCAGAACTTGCAATTCCAGTATACGACATTATCATAAACGATGAATCTGAGCAGTTTTAGGGAGGAGTAGCACTTTACGTATGAAAGGTGTTAACAGTTGTAAAGAATGTATACGGACAAAAATCAGGCTCACGGAGACATTTCGATTAATCGGGTACGTATACCGGAGTCAAAACAGTGATAAAGACAATTCAGAAATACTTCTCAATCTTTAAAATAGCGTTGACTCTAAAGACATTGGCTTTTCGCTTATTACGATAATAGGAAAATACACTTGAAGATTTGAAATACATCATTGGACCAGGCTAGTCAGGATTTTAAAGAGAATTGACGAGATATTTGTTTTATCTCGGCAAGAAGTTAACAAGTTGACAAAATGTTTACGTCCGCATTTTTGGTAAATCGTCACGAGAAATCCTGCGATGTTACTACAGAATTTGTGTTTCCCGGCGGATACCACTCAACTACTCCGACTCTATACCAACAATTGGAGAATTTCGGGTTTACGGTAGACACCGACGACAGATATTACCCTTATTTTATTACTTATGATTTTGAGTCGATGTTGACGAAAAGCGACAAATACATACAGGATCATGCTCCTATTTCGTGTAGCGTTTGCTCAAACGTACCGGGGTACGAAACCCCGCGTTGTATCATAGACGAAAACAATCCCGACGAGTTAGTGAAAAACATTAATTGATTACCTGACGGAAATACAACGCGAGGCTGCCGAGCGAACGGGGGACCGATATAACGACATACTGTAAAGCATGGCCGAGGAAATCACCGACAGCGACAGTGACGACAGTGACGACGACGACGACGACATACCGACGGACAGGTACAGAAACAGACAACTGAAACGACTTCGAGATAGTTTGGAACAATACATTGACCAGATTCCGGTGTTGGGTTTTAATTCTGCAAAATACGACCTAAATTTAATCAAAACGCGACTAGTCAAACACCTAAATATGGCGACGGACAAGAACAGTTTTGTAGTAAAAAAAAATAACCAATACATGTGTATTGCGAGTGAGAGGTTTCGCTTTTTAGATATAAGTAGTTTTTTAGCTGCCGGTAGTTCCAATGACCAGTTCATCAAAGCCTATCATCCGGGTGAAATGAGAAAGGGGTATTTTTGTTACGAGTTTTTAGATTCACCCGAGAAACTCAATTACCCTCGACTGCCTCCTTACGATTCTTTTTTCACAGAGTTGAAACAAACCAACGTGCTAGAGGAAGAGTTCAATACGTATAACCTCCTGTTGTCTGACGGTTTCAGCCATGCCGATGCTTGTAAACAAATGAACATCCGGCAGAAGCCGTCATCCGGTAGGGAGAAATACGCAGATCTCTAATCTATATGGATGCGCGAAAAAATGTGTACGTGATTTATTACAATAATTTAGACGTAGGGCCGTTCAGGGATGCGGTGCAAAGATTGCTCGATTATTACATAAGCGACGGCGTGGACGTGTTCAAGACGTGTATTTCGGTTCCGGGTGTAGCGCGTCAACTACTATTTCGCTCGATAAGCGGCGCCGTTCTCTGTTCAGCGAAGACAAAAATATACACAAAATGTTGCAATGTGGCATTGTCGGCAGGCCCTCAATCGTGTTTAGGCGCTACCACGAAAAGGGAGTGACGCGTATTAGAGACGGCGAGAAAACGTGCCAGTGCATACTGGGCCTCGATGCCAACGCGCTTTACCTCGAAAGCATATCAAAACCCATGCCAACCGGATACTATTCGGTGAGACGCGAAGAAACGGGATTCTCATTAGAACGCAAAAGCAAATACTTAAAGGCCATCAAGTGGCTTGATTTCGTCGCTTCATCCGGAAACCGTGACATACAGCACGCGCTTAACCGGGGTCGCGAGCATCGCATAGGGCCGTACCGGGTGGACGGGTTCGATTCCGGAACCAACACCGTGTTTGAATTTGATGGCTGTTATTACCATTCGCATCGTTGCATTAAAAATGTCGATCCCGAGCTGCGGAACAAACGCGAAGCGCACAGCGAGAAACGACAGCGATATATAAAGTCGAGAGGCTATAACATCCGGCAGATATGGAAATGCAAGTTTGATGAAATGACGCGAACAAATGAACGAGTCCATGAGCATTGTGAAACGTACAACCGCGAAACGGAGCGATTCAGGCACATCCCCGGCGAAATGAAGTTCATGAACTGATGAACATTCATGAACAGTTCATGAACAGTCATGAATATTCATTAAAAATTCACCATTAGGGATCGAATTATGTTCATGAACTAAGGTTCATGAATATTCATGAATTTATTCATGAACTTCTGAGGAATTAAGCATGAATTATTAGGATCATGAATAATTCATCACATATTCATGAACAAATTTTAAAATAGATTCATGAATTTAAATTCATGAACATTTTATAAAAATATTCATGAATAATTGAGGAATTATTCATGATTTACATGGATTCATGAATAATTCATGAACATATATTAAAAAAGGTTCATGAATTAAAGTTTTTGAAGAATTTATATAAATATTCATGAATAATTGAGGAATTATTCATGAATTATGTGGATTCATGAAGAATTCATCAAATAGTCATGGACAGAATAAAATAGGTTCATGAATTAAAAGTTCATGAATAATTTATATAAATATTCATGAACAATTGAGGAATATTATAGTATTCATGCATTATGTGAATTTTTGGAAAATTCATAAAATATCTGTGAGCAAATATTAAAATAGGTTCAAAAATTTACACAAACATTTCTTATTTTGCTTTTTAAGTTCAAATTTTTTTAATTTCTCGAAATGGATATTGCTCCATCTCAATACAAGAACTTAAATGTATCACCATGACCATGTTCAATTATATAGAAACTGTTTGAATTTCACTGGTTGATATTGAGAAACAACTCGGATACATCTTAGAACTTATTATGCACATATTTATATTTAGGGAATGTAAAAAAAGCGTGTATTTTATTCACTGGCACAAAAAGGTAAAAAACAACAGTCCAGCTGAAATGCTAACAAACTGGGTTCACATATTCTTTGAAGCACACGCACCTTGTCAATGTTTTGTCAATGATCACATCACAGTGTCTGTTTCTATTTGTGGTGTTTTATGTTAATGATCTTCGGCAAGATCAAATTTGCTATTGGGTCCATTTAAACCAATCATTATTACAAGACAGTATTATTTAAAAACTGAATGTCAATGCTTATTTGGCATGCGGGAGACAAAAGCAATGCCCTGCTGCTTTCTGCATTTAATCAACATCACAGTTTCCAATAATTCTTCAACTAAAACGATCACCGTTTCATTTGTTTGAGTCACTGGAACAAGGTGTTTGCCTGCAACCATGTGCTGGCTCACAGTGTTATTCACTTTTAACAGTAAAACTGCAGCATAAGCTACATCTACAATCATGATAAAGTGTATGACACTCCCCAACCTTCCACCATCTAGTAGTACTGTATTACAAATCCTCCTCTTCATCCTAGTGTAATCTGCAGAGTAGAATGTTCTCATAATCCTGTCAACTCTATAAATCTGACTAATGTCTGGAACTTCTATAACCTCCAATATCTGTTCTGTTAACCTACACATTGGCAGTGTCTTTGCTTTGCCAGCAATGCAGCAATTTGCTATCTCTTTGGTTTTTGTCCATTTTCTTTTGGCCGAGTCTGTGTGTCCATGCTTTCGGATTACTGCCTGAGCTTGCTTAAATCTTATTATCTGGTTGACAACACTGCCTGTACCATGAACTGCCTGTAGAAGAACAGCATTTGAGTCCTCAAAAGCAAAACAACTCCATGCCCACAAGGGTCCCCATTCTAAAACATAGTAGGTGAAATGTGCCCCAGCATTGTGCACATCGAGTCCACACGAACCTGGCCCATACAGTGTCTCAAAATCTGCATATAATTCATCTAAAAGAGTATCAGCTCTGCTTAATGCATCTGTTGTGATGCAGTCATTAAGTAAAATATATGATGCCTCCGACAGTTTGGCAAAATGATCAAGATATACACCTGGTAAAATTTCTGTTAGACAAGGCACCCCATAATATAGCAGCCATGCTTGTAATTCTGTGGCTTTAAAGTGACTATAATGTTTTTCCAAATATCTGGGTAACCGCTTTATAAAATCTGGTGGGCTTATATTGTGCAGTCGCCTGGTCAGTTCATTCAATTCCTTCCCTACAAAATAGGGGTTGCCACTTTGTGTTGGTGAAAACCACTTGCTTAACAGAGTTTTAGTTACACCAAGCAGCAGACCATGCATGTAGTCTGGCACAATTCCCCTGACGAGATCAAACCCATCTAAGGCCACCAGACCAGACATGCCACGGAATCCTTTTACCCTCTTCCGATTGGTTGCAGATGCCATGTCCATTTTAATGCCATCAGATGTCCGCATTGGATACTTGTCAGTTGCAGATCTGTAAGGGTAGCATCGAGCATGACCCTTTCCTTGTTTGACTATCTGACCTGGCTCTTCACAGGTAATACATGCTTGTGTTCCATTAAACAATGTCATGTTCATTATGGCTGCTTTGGCAGGCAGATCTACTGTGAACAACACAACACCAAGTTTAACTCGTGTCTGTTCATGATCAATGTTGATGTCAATGCCGATATCACGCAAACTGTGCATCTGTTCAGAAAACACATCAAGATACTGTTTAAATGGTGGTTTTCCTTTGCCAGTAGGTGAATATGGATGTATTGGGAACAAAAGGAACAATAGGAAGATTGCGGATCAAAGAAGATGCCGACATCATGCGTTATAGATTGGAGATTTAAATCGCAAAACGAGATTTAATCCGTACACCTGTCATCTGCTTGTGTATAGGATTGCGAATCAAAGATTACGACAATGCCGAGCGTGCGAATTTAAAGAGAGTTCTATTTTTCTTTTCTTTTCTGTATCTATACCTGTTTACGAAATTGCTATTAAATAGATTCAATAACATGTCTGTATCTTAGTAAAGATTTCATAAACCGCATAATATAAACACTCATTAGAAGAATATGAAATGTTATTGAAATAAAGATATTTATATTCTAAAGTATTGATTAAAGTGCAGCACCGCTCATATTCCATACATTATCCATTCCCGAAAAATATGCATTCATGTGTTAATATGCGCATGATGTAAGCCTATCTCTAAAACACACAGACACGACTAGCTACGGAAAATTGCGAAGTTGATGAAGGGATATGATTGGTTGTGAAGAGTCATCACGGAAACACCCGAAAAGTGCAGAAAACTTGCAAGGAAAAATGGCGCTCATGTTATGTTGTTGATGGTGAGCCAAGCATTGGGCGAAATTACAGCGACTACACAACACAGCATCAATCAGCACTCTTGCGATTTGTCGATTGCAAATGTTTTAACATGCAAGTGGAAGGGACAAGGACGGTATGTGTTGACACAGCACATGCAGAATTTGGAACGCATCATCTTCACCAGGATGATGCATGGGAGTTCAATTTATATAGCACAGGATAACGCCCCCCTCTTGAAAACACTTGAAGTGATCCATGGCAGCATTGCATGTGACGAGATATTTACAACGCCAGACGTAAAAATAAACGTAGCAGAGGGTGTTGAATGCAATCAGGTAAGAATATAAAATGAAAATAAGTAGTTTGTAAACAATACGAGAAATCTTGCATGCGAGACGAATCTAGATTTATATCAACACTCGAAGATGTTAATCGGTATTTAAAGTCTAACCTATTGAGAAATGTGAAGATGTTTACATAATAATCATCTCGACGCAATCCCTCGGTCGTTTAGAAGGTAGGCTAGACAAACCTATAATGCTGTAACAAAGATTCATTCTACACGTTCACTACATGATTATCAATATGATGGTTATTTGTTTGCTTATGTAACAACTCATCGACAGCTATGATCATTTAGAACCGTGTATAATAATCGAGAACCGTGAAGATGTTTACATAACAATAATCCTCACAGTTCTCGGGTGGCTATCTCTCGTATTCTAACATTGTTAAGTCATCATTTACTCATCAAATTAAATGGAAACAATATTATAGTCTACTAAATAAAATATTTATAATGCATCCATGCTATTTGTTTGTTTGCTTCTGTTTTTATTAATTATACATCCTATAGCTACCACTGTTGTAAGTCAACAAACGGACCACAGCTTGATTGAGGACACCACCTCCACCACCACAAAAGAGGGGACATCAATCACAGTTGCCACTGCCACTAGTACTGCTGAAATGACAGATAGCACCACAGAAACAACAAACATGGTGTGTATATCTGTTTATCTCCTCACATTTAATTAGATTGAAAATTAAAATGTTTAAGTATGATTAAATATATACAGCAAAATATTAGTTAATAACATATGATTACCCTTGTGAAATAATGTGTTATATTCACATATTTTAATATGATGTATGTCAATACACCAAACTCTTAACAGACCAACTGATTTTAAGTGTTAAATTAAAATCACTAAAATATCTATTTATAACATATTACAGCCAGTCACACCTACACAAAGGACTGACTTCGAACTATGGAGCGACTTGGGGCTACCAGTACAGATTTTGATTATTCTCGCTCTTTGTAAGTATGTGTGATATTGAACGCAATTGAAAATAGAAAATAATTTATTTAAATACAATTTGGAAGAATGAAAAAAGTTATGAGAAAATGTATCTGATGTGTATAAATGTTAACAATAATACCTATAAGCGTAAACACTTTTTTAATATTTCAGTTGGATTCGTTTGTCTGGTGGTTATAACCTTTGGACTATGCATAAGAAAGTGGAGGAAACATCGAATGATTCGAATGTTGGATGATATTTCCATGACAGAATTTGCCATTGATCAACACGGTCATAATGATTAGTATTTGTCAATTCTAGACTTCCTGACAGAATTATGGATAAAAATTCAAGATGAACCCAATATTGGCACTCCACCACCCCCTCCAAGAAGATCAGGAAGAAGAAGGAGACAACCTGAAAGACTTATTTATTATTAAACAGAAAACATGTGTTAAAAAAAACACCATGCCAAAATGTTAACATTTAATCATAAAACCATATCCTTGTTATTTACTTAATGCCTACTATTCCAATCATCAAAGTTAGCAAACATTATCACCATCAAAAGTTTGTGTTGATTTTAAATAGTGTCAACTAAAATTATAATTTCAAGATTGACCAATAAATATAAACAGTTCATTTTTCAAAAAGATATCTGTGTTGTTTAGTTGCTTGTATATATATATGTTTATAGTGTTATTTCAAGTTAAGGAAAAGTTTATCAACATTTGTTTCACATGTTCAAGCCACATCCAGTGGATTATACAACTTGAAAACAAGAATACATCTAACTTTTTTTTTATTTTATTTTTTATTTGAGGAAAAACAATGAAATAGTTCTTAAATCATGTGATGGCTCTATGCTATACAGTCAATAAGATATTATTAATCATAATCAATGTGCACTACAATCTAAAAAGAATCAGCCCTATGTTTTATTTGTTTACCTGTATTTGCTCATATACCTCAGCCTGCACATTGTTTTTTTATTATTATTTGATTCCTTTTTTTTTCAAGATTTCCCAGTGATTTGTGTATCTGTAAACATAACTGCAGCCTATAGATTATACATTTGAAATTCATGTGTTTAATGTTTTTTTATATATATTTTTCTGTGTTTTCATACTATGCTTGTTGGATGTTACTTTTGAAATGTGCCATGTAAATATGTTATATATTGGTTTGTTTGTTTTTTCGGTTTTTTTCCCCTGTTCAGTAGTGTTGATGGAAATATTTTGATGACTCTCAGGTTTCTTGATGATATATTTATAATCTAATCGATGTGCACTATGCAATCTAAATAATAACTTTGAATTCTTCATCCTTTGGTGGTGAACTTTTTTTTTTAAATTCTTCATTCTTTGATGAACTTTTTTTTTTAAATTCTTCATCTTTTGGTGGTGAACTTTTTTTTTTAAATTCTTCATCCTTTGGTGGTGAATAACTTAAATGTTACATTCCACCTTGTTTTAACATACTAATCAAAGTTGATTTTACAATGTGTGATATGACTGTTTTATATTTTCTGGTGTTAATACTCAATAGTTGGTAAATGTTGGTGCTGCTATTTCATATATGTCTTCCAAGTTCCATTCCAATATATTTATAATGTTGAAAACTTTGCCTTCTTCATCCTTTGGTGGTGAATAACTGCTGTGAGTTTCTGAGTAGAAAAACAAATTTTAAGGCTTACATTTTACATTTGCCTTGTTTTAACATGCTAATCAGTCATTTTAAATGTGTGATATTTTCCTGTTTAATGCTCAATAGTTGTTAAATGTTGATGCTGCCATTTTATTTAAAATATAATCATTTTGAAAAGCTGTTACACTAAGTATACTAGCATATTTACAAATCATCCATGCAAAACATCAACTAGCAGCCCAGTTAGACTCTGAACTTATATAATAATTAAGCCTCTCTTTGGAATTAAAGGTGTTTCTTTTTTTTTAGATATCATGGTGATAGTGCTCATCTGGAGAGCTATAGATTTACAAAGAAGTATTTGTTGGAATGTGTGTGTAAATAAAATCTCTTTATTTTTAAACAATGCTTTCTGGTTTTTTTTCTTTTGCTGTTATGACATTAGATATTAACAGATTATCCCAGCATGCACGTATATACAAACTTGTTACTCGTGTAAGCTTAAAACTTACACCATATTTAAGACTCTTACGTTTCAATACTATGAAGAGTTTAAACATCAGATGGAAGATATGATTATCTAACGGTGGAAGAAAAACAAATTGATGATGCATGACATTGATATGTCACTCAATATAAACTTAAACAGAAAAATTGTAGGCGTGGCTTCACAAAATGCTATAAATTGTAGACTAACAGGGGTTACAATCACAAAACCAACCACACTTCAAGATGGCATGCCTTAGAGAAGCAGGAGAAGATGGCGAAGGTCTCAAGAACTTTCGGGAAAAAAGAGGTAGCAATCAATAGCTTCAGGGGGAATGTTTATATCCAACAATCTGACGAATGAGAGAAGCGTCACTTTAACTCCGGAAGAGTTCAGCGAAATCTACGACTGTTACACCGATATCCAGGCGGATGTTGGTGAAATGCGCACACAGGTATGTACATATAGTTTTATGCGTATTTTGTCTTTTCAGTGATTGTTTTTAGTTTTGTTTCTCTCTTCTTCGTATTTCTAGTTATTTCATTTAGTCTTTGTGAAAATAATTCAACATTATTAATTATCCAATGTGCAAAAGATGTTCTTCATAAATCGAAGCCTGTACACGATACATAATTATAGATCGATTTAACGGCCACATGTGAGTTGCTCCAACCAAATGTCTATGATGAGTTGTATTTTCATTACATATTGGAGATTTAGCGTATTATTTATCTAATTATAATGATTATAAATATGTATGCATATAAGTAATACACTAATTATTTTGCAGATGCAATCAATGAACGAAGATGCGGACAAGGCAGCTGCCTTGTGCCGGAAGCGTGGGAAAAGAAAGCAGGGATCATCCACAGAAAAGAAGAAGAAAATCATAGTTGAATATTTAGATACATCGGATGATGATGTATAGGATGACAATCAATAGCTAGAAGAGGAAAAACAAAGGAATCATTTGAACCGCTACACCAGAAAATACCTGCTAGTGCTGAAAAATGCTCCGTTAGACAAACTGAATGCACTTTGTGCCAAAGAACCAAAGAAAAATTTGCCGAGAA
>JAUMHH010126854.1:0-20959 GCA_032359455.1 Chlamys rubida
GCTTTACATAAGTTGGACAACTTGTGCCCAATCCCTTTTGTATATTAGATGCAAATAAAAATATGTTTAAATCAAAGAATATTTTGAAAAAATGTAATTCCAAATTTTTACTTAGATAAAAATAAGATCGTCGTTTCGTGTATTGATTTGTTAAAGAATTGTTTTTTTTATAATAAAGTAAAACCTCGATATGTAATGTCGTTCATATAATTTTCCACTTCGTTAACCACGAACGTCTTTCAAGATTCATTATACCTGGATGGACAAACACTATCAGAAAAACGAGGTTTTACTGTCTGTTAGATTGCATGATAAAAGACCATTTCATGGTTACATGTACTGTAATACTTAGTGCAAAATTGAAATGTACTCACGAAGTCATAATCCGAAACATCTAAGAAAAATAAAAACATAATAAAATAAGCGACATCACGCATTTGCAAATCACCCTTTAGAGATGCATACTTCAAAACCCAGTTATGCGTAAGTTGATTGAATTCGTGATCAACAATATATATATAGAGATATTTATAGCGTTAGACAAAGTTAAACATCATTAACATATTCAGTTATTCAGTTACATCCAATATATTGATTATATTCGAATGGAGCTTAATGATAAAGATCACTGTAATCTAATTTGTTTATGCTAACGACCTTAATTTTTTTTTATAATCATTGAAAATTCTAAATGGTATCCGGACAGCAAATTTTTGTAATTTCTATATTTGGTCTATACACTTTCAGCTCACATTCGATTTAGCGTAACAGTGATCATCTTATGCAGCCACGTTTGAAAGTGGTTTTACAGAGATGTTTCCAAATTTCTTTTAACAAATAAAGATTATTGCAAGAGGGTGAATTTACGTTATTAAATGATTTCCGGTGATACCTACTGTATATCGATGATATTGTTGTATCGTTATAATAATTTAAGTTAAATATCGCATGTTCACGACACATAGGCATCAATAGTAAAACAAATAGCATGAACTTGAAATTACTGACTGTTTCAATGATGCAAGTATTTCCTTAGTTGAAACATGAACTTTCGTAAAACTGTTATTGTAATATATTTTGAAACCATAAAAATTGTTTGGAAATTACATCTTAAGTTGTATCAAAGGCCATAGACCCTTCAAGCCTGAAATGAGTATGTACACTGGTTTGTATAGAGTCCGTTAGAGAGTCGAATAGAACCCAATTTTCTAAACTGCTTCATCATTCGAGAAGGCTTAGATATAGGAGGAAGCCAAATCTGGAAAATAAAAATCAAGTATTTTTAAAACGAAAACAGAGCAATCAATTTATTGCAGTGCAAAACCAAGCGTTTCGTTAAAATGGGACAAAAAACTACTTAAAATTGATTTTAAATAGTCCACAGATGAGTTGAATACAAGTTTGTTGGACTGTTTCTCTATTGAGCCAGGGAGAGCTATATCGCCTGCATTCTGTAGTTGTAATATGACGGCCTTATTGATTGGTGACGACCTGACATGTCACTGACAGGCGACATCTTTATAAATGTTCTACTCTCATAGACACGGCATGACTATCAGAATTGATGTTTACGCATGCGTGCTCAATACTCCGAGATTAATGCAGATATTGATCGCCGGCCACTTAACTGCATACCGGCCCTTGTATACCAATTAGAATTAGCTTACAACAGAGAGGTTATACGAGGTCAAGACGTCGGCATTACCAAGGCGATATCATCCATGTTAGCATTGGATTTGAGCAGACGACAGTTGACAGAGCGGCAAACCGAAGACGCCTAGCAGACGACAAAGGGACGTAGCGTTGGACAGAAGACGTTTATGTAACATGTGAGCAACCCTAGAACAATTAATTGAACAAATGGCAAAAAATTACAAGATTTCCGTGTCATTGAGGAAACAGGAAAATGACGAACCGGTTTATCATAAACAAGACGGAGAGAGGTTTTCTAAATCTCAGACGGTTAAATTGAATGTAAACACCGACTATTGGATAAAGCTAACGATCAGACCTTCAATGATTCTTCGGTAAGTTGAGTCTACTTTCATTTCACCATCAGTACCATGTAGCAATACACGCTAGCACTTGGCGACTCCCATTTCAGTGTAATATACTTGCATTTTGGTTATCATTGATTGTGTACAACACTGATGATATCTGTCTGTTGGAATTGAATGTTTTGTTCGGATGTATATACACAGCATATTTGCTCGGTTGCCAAATTGACCTTGGGCGCTATTTTACTCCGACAATAATATATATATATATATATACTACTACTGTAACAGTAGTAGTCTGTAATACAAAAACAAGGTCATTTTAGTCGGAGATACTTTCAATGTGAAATAAGCGATCGACGGTACAGCCTACCACACAAGTGTATACGTATACACTATTTACGATATGTACACATCGCCTCGGTTTACTGGACCTAAGTTGTAAACAGACTAAAATAGATTTACGTGACCTTTGGGTTAAGCTGAAGAATTCGGGTAACCGAACACCAAACCTGATTATTTATAAACTGTAATGATGTTTAATCATTAATTCCATTTAAGATATGATCGGTTATGTCAATTAATATTAGCATTCAAGTGTAATAGATTGTACATTGATCCATTAATAAATTGTATATACACAAATACATGTACTTCTAATGTGTGTGTGAACGAACTCCTTGGGAAAGATGTATGTGAACTCGACTGTATATGACCCTATCGTGATACAAATAGAGGTTGTAAGTTAATTCCTAATAACAGTGCACAGCTTCCTTGATATTGCTTGTAATACTACCTTAACAAGTATGGCAATTATAAGCCACAGTTTACCCCCTACGCTGTACAAATATTTTGAAGCTATATATAGAGTATCAAACGTGTTCCAATTTCAAATAAATGACCTACAACGTGTTTTTGTGAATATAGGCAAGGGATAAGAAATACTCTCACATTGTTTTGTGTCACAAGCATATTGTCCTATATGTTTGACTAGAAAACTTAACAAGTAATATGGAATAGCGCCACTGTATGTTAGTCCTGACCGCAAACTCAAGACATCATCGTTTTGTTCTTTGTCATGTTTCAATGAATATTTGTTTTACACCTGCTAAATAAAATACTACACATACTGCATCATATACATCCCTGTGGTGAGTCTATCTCTCTTCCTTACAGCTTTAGCACGTGGTCAATATATTATATACATATGTAGCATTTTATCACAACTACCATATGGAATTCGTTACAAACCCGACTTCCTAGAGTTTAATAAACTCTCTAACAGCAATTACAATCATCATAATTATATATGATAACTGTTGATATCGGGGAACATCGGCCTGATTATACCGGGACACGTTTTGTATTTCACAGCTGTCGCTATGTGCGTGCATATTCGCTAGAATAAATATTCTAGACAGATTGAGCGTTGAATGAACTTGATCGAACCTTCGTGTTCGAAAAGACAAGGAAATCCTCTTCTGTACTAGGGTATTGTGCTGAGCAGGAAGTCGTATCTATTAATTACTATTTGCAAAGAATTGATTCTCTCGATATAACAAAGATTTTTATTTTCTAAAACGGGCAAATACCAAAAATCAATAAAGCCATTATTGCTAGAAAAAAACACCTGCAAACTATAACTGCGGTCAGGCAGGCAAGTAATGCATACGTACGCCATGGCTTGGGTGAGTCACCAGCACTACGACAGTGTCATAATTATGTAATATAATAAAAACATTCAGGTTGTTTGAAAATATTGCAGACAATCAATTTGCTTGTTCAGGAAATAATCCAATATTTATAAAGATAATTGATGTTGGTATTTTCCCTATCCATTAGGCTAATTTTGCGTATGTAAAAAATATACCATTGTTAAAACGAAAACTACGTTTGTCATAGTATACATTGTACATGCATATATATATACATAGCATTTGTCAAAGTCAACTATGTCTTAAAATAAGACTATGTATCCTCTCTTAGCTCATAAGAAATTAAGTAATGTATATATAAAAAAAAAATCATGGGAGTTACTAGTAAAAGACTTTAGCTCTAAAATACAACATCAAATTATATTGCATTCCCTTTAAGTATGATATCTCATGAACAAAATGCTTGGACTATTGGCTAAATATTTTGAAATGTCACTACAGACCATGGACGCAACAGTAATATAAAGCATGGTGTTAATTATACGTTATTGTCTAATTAATATCTGTTGTACAACTGTGTACATTGCAATATTTTGTAGTACCATAACGATGATTTGCTATAGTAAGTTTCATATTAATAGGAATCAAATATTGACTGACTAGGAGAGCATATACAACGGTAATTATCTTTACCAAATAAACTATTACGTTGGAAAACAAATAGTCTATTACGTTAGAAATGAAGTACGACAACTATAAGTCAGAGACCATTAGTAAAGTTTAGTTTAAACATATTTTTATTTGAATAATTCAAAAGGAGTTGGATACAAGTTATTACAACTTTAAGAAAATGTCCTTTTCTATTAACAATTACATAATGGCATCAATAATACAATGGGCAGCATACTATATACAATTATTATTTATATATAAAAGTAACATTAATATAAATAGATGGAAATAAATATTATTATGACGGGTACCACTTACGGTGCTGAAAATACTTTATTTACCATTAAGGGTCTTGGTTTTACCTTCCCTAGGAGTTTAGATGTTTTCCTGTGAATGTTCCCCTTCATTTAGTCTTTACGTCTTTGCTTTAGATTTTTATGAAACACATGACATATATTCGACATAATGTCAAACTAAACTACTAACACATATAGTGTCTTAAGCTGATGTACTAAAGTAAACTAAACATGAGAAAAAAAAGGAGTTTTTTTCGATATATCGATGTAATTCATCATAATGTAATGCAAATCAACAAGGAAATAGCGATGATTTTAATGGTTAAAAAAGCCGGATATTGGCGTTCCCATGTTGTTTTAAAAATTAAAATACTAACATTAACTTTTGCCGAATTTGGTCAAAACATACAGCAAATATCATTTCCATTATCAAGTTGTATATCAATGTATAATGAGCTAATGAATAAATGAATAAATAATTTATAAACGAAACGGTATTACTGAAACAACGTGTTCAACGCAATAAACAAGAAAATGTGTAAACAATGATTTGAAATTTGATTTAACCATATGGTAAGCTTACAAGATCTTCAGCAATTCTGTCAAGAATGTTCTTATAAACTACTTTCAATTAGGTAGTATCTGGAGTCAGCTGTGTATATATAACAGATCAGGAAGATAACTTTTACACGTGAAAGAAACTGTCCTTCCGGCCATCATGTCTACGTTACTTTAACGTCGAAACTTTCCTGGAAATAGATAGTGATCTCAGTGTATTTTTTTTTATTTCTCAATCTATTAATTCGTTTGTTCTTTGTTTCAAAACTACAAACACCACTTTGTAACAGAAATTCAAAAAACAAAAAAACTGCTTCCATTACTCTATTACCTGAGTCGTCCTTAATAGAAAGTGGACAGGTTATGTATATAATACAATTAGCATTAGGTGAATGATTTAGCCTGCAGTTATCAGTAGACAGGTAATTCCTACAGTGACTTGTTGTTTAAGAGTATTTTGAATTTGAGTATCACCTGGTTAAACTGACAATGCTATGCTGTTCACAACAAGGACTTTCTGTTTTTTTAATATATTGCTTTCTCTTGAAAATTTATTGGATAGGCATTTTACATCTTTAAAACTTTAAGTGCTAATATCACTATAGAAAGTGTACTTGAAATGACGATATGCTTATTAAATAAAGCTTAGTGCAGACAAACCACTGCTTTCCTGCACATAAATAGAAACAGGCAATTTTCGGCAAGGTCGATATTTCTTTCTAGCAATCTACAAGGAGGAGAGGGGAACACGCAGCACAAATGACTGCTGAATGTACTTAAAACGAGTTCTTTGGAGAATTTGTTTTTATTACTGAGCCCTGATAAACTTGACTGTGTCTAGCGTCAGTATATCGATATGCATTGTAAAACAAGGATGTGTTTATATAGGTCTAGTGTAAAGATTACCACAACATTGCTAGAAGTAGGGAACCACGCGGTCGATACCAGTGAGCGCTCTAAAGTCCTGCTTTCTCTAACGTTGCCATGTTCTAACACAACATGTGTCAATTATTCATCTGGCCCCCAGCCTTATCTTCCCTCAACATACCTTCACTTTATTTAACCAGCATTCAATGCAGATTCAGTCATAATTAGAATCTAAGTGAAATAAATAATTAGCAATTTTGCGTAGGCTGGCATCACATTGTTTTCGAATTGATGTGTATTATTGCTATTTAAAAAAAAAAAACATTTTTTTGTGTCATGCTACATAATCACTTATTGAATGGCCTGCTGTTATGAAGCGACTGCTTCTGTAATATAGATCTGTTATATGACGAAAACTGTTCAAATAATTATGTTCGTTCGGAATCAGTAATTGTGCATATTTGACTGTTCTCTAATATTTTGTTGTGTGTGGGTTCTATGTGCACTAATATTCTTCACCCTGTTCTTATCATCGTTCACACCCTGGTCACATTTTTTCCTCTTGATCCAACCTATCCTACCATGTGTCCTTTCTGTATCGATATGTGTTATCATGTATTCGTTTCTGTACCAAAATGTGTAAAATATAATCATTCTGTACCGAAATGTGTAAACATGTGATCATTCTGTACCGACATGTGTTAGTTTGTACCGACATGTGTTATCATGTATTCAAATCTGTACCAATATGTGTTAACATGTGATCGTTTCTGTACCAAAATGTGTAAAATATATTCATTCTGTACCGACATGTGTTAGTTTGTACCGAAATGTGTAAACATGTATTCATTCTGTACCAATATGTGTTAACATGTGATCATTCTGTACCAATATGTGTTAACATGTGATCATTCTGTACCAATATGTGTTAACATGTAATCACTCTCTACCGATATTTGCTAACATGTATTAATCAAACGTAAATGTACACATTATTTAGCAGGTTCACATCACTGAGCTTACCTTACAGTTTAACGCATTTTATACACATTATGAAACACATACATCGTTGCATACGTAAAGTAGGTTTTAATGAACATACATATTAAAACACACACATACCTACACATATACATTACTTAGCACACACTTACACATCACTATATATATTATGTACTATAACATAACATGCAGATTATGTAACATATACATACCCTTATCACACACATAGATATGATTTGCTACATATATACACTCCACTGCACACACAATGCACACATGCACATTGCATTACACATACACACATACTGTACGCTTACAACAAACATTTCAAACCTCGACATATGTATTCAGTTTATTATTAGTCCTACCCAATTACACTTATAATAGTCTACGGTTCATACGGTGTCTGCGACCTGTCAGAAAATCGATACCAACTTGGTACAAAAATAACTTATTTTACCGGAATATCGATTGTTTCTTTATAGATCGGCAGTCGATATATGCTGGCTCGTGTTGTGTTTTATTATTGATAAAATGATTCAATTTATTCAGTACAACAAATATATGTTATAGGAGATATTTTATCATCAGTCTATGTATTCATCGAACTAACCCAAGATATGCAAATAACGTTACAAGAGTAAAAAGTAACCAATGTTGAGAACAATCAGTGACAATGTAATTTTGCAGACACCATCAGTATTGCCTGATTGCATTGGAATTGCTGGTCGGGTTTCACCAGCACGCATTTTGATTCATGGTGGACACAGTCATCTGTTCGATAGAACTAACAAGGCGTGTCTGGTGCTGATCCTGGCTATAAGTGACATTGATATGCTTTGGTTGGCCCTCCTCACAAATCTGTCCTCATGTTTCTGACTCAGAAAGCAATGCCTTCAGTTATATATATATATCACTCTGGCATGAACGTCTTACATATGAATACAGCTTCTTCAAGCCTTGTTAGCTTGACGGTAAAATTATTTAGATTTTCACATGATATTTTCAATGATAAATGTGCAGAAGTTGAATATTATACTTGTATATTATCCGGGGATCGTATTTTTTGAATCATGACCTGTATATTTTGTTTTAAGTAGTAATATTCAGAAAAATGTTGTAGAATTATGTTGAAAAGTAATGTGTCAATAAACTAAAGAAGCTACATGCAACTAACCCAAACAGTGATTTGATTCAAGCAGTGTTAGCTTAACGGGAAAATTAAGGTTGATTTCAATAGATACTTCATTTACGAGAACTGAAAATTTCATTTGTTAGTATATAAAAGTGACAATGCATTATTGTCTGAACGTTTAATGGAGTTTCTAAGGTCGGAATTTTAAAGGAAATGCCCCAATAAAGATACATAGACATGTTCGGAAGACTGCTGAAATCAATAACATGACCCTACTGTGTGGAAGAAAATATTTTATTAAGGTCCAGCTATAAAAGTACTGATTTTATTATTTTGAAGATTATTATTTTTCAGAATGAGTTTTGAATTTAAATTATCGTTTCGTTAAACTAACGCCCTAATAAAACAAAGAAAAAGCATGCAATTGCTGTAAAATAATAATGAATAATAAAATAAAATATAACAACTCGATGTGTAAGCATCCTTGATATACAATCCAAGCTGTCACATTTGCAGAAAGAATATTCATTTCCACTTGAAACGAATCAAAATTGGTGGTTTATGCTGTGGTTTGTTATTATTTATAGCGTCAAAAAATAAAAACAAAATACAAATTCATACAACATCAGCTAATGGAATCACTCATCCAATTCATATTCATCCATGGAATAGCTTCCCTACTGATACAGCTGCTCTGAATGGCAGTTTTTTCCAATAACGCTGTATGATACTGTATACGATAAGTGTAGCTGTTAACTCATAACCATGATGCATTTAATCCCGTGTATGGAAACCATACTAAGCGCAGTTCAAAATGTCATTTTTGCTTTATACAGATTTGAATTAGCGTGGTGTTAGATATTTGTGCAGTATTGATTTCGCTCCTTCACATGTAGTGGTACTTTAATATCATATTTGCTTGTACAAATGTGCATAGCTCGGGATTCGAAAATGATGGAAAGTACAAAACTCAGGCCAAAACGCCCTTTGTTGATAATTTTCTCCAATATTTTCGAATCCCAAGTTATATATTGCATAATAAAAACGCTTCACTTATATGTTGATTATTTATTAAATGCATAAGAAAATATTTAAGTTAATAGACTGGTCTGCTCTAATTAAGCACCTTATTGCAATGATTTGAACTGCTAGAAAGCATAGCTCGCTCTCTAACTTCTAATACAAAGGCAAAACTGCATAATCAATTTATTAATTTGATATCACATACGGCACCTCGGATAGCGTACCTTTAAACATCAGATCTAGAGTGCATATCGATTTAAACGATAAAGTTGAAGATATTTTACTTTTTGCTTGTATTACAGAGGTCTAGTGTTACATGGAGAGAGAACGGAGTTTGTCCCGGATACACCCCCCAAGTCAGCTGACGAGGATGCAGTGTACTATAAGGCACACTTTAGCACGGTTAACTACGACTCTCACAACCGAGGCAACAGGAAAGACCTCACCTTTTTGTTCGAGGTAAATCTTATTTATTTGATTACAGAACTGATAATAGTCAATTTAGTGAGTAAACTTCCTTTTGATTTTCAATGATATTTGCACCGATATGTAACAGATGATGTAACACACACACACACACGTGATTGCACCATTTAAATTTGGTAATAGATACAGTAAGACAAAAATGAATAACACTGCATCATACATGTACAGCTTTAAAGTTCTTCACGGACTCATCAGTGATGCTAGAGGCAAAAAGATGGAAATCCAGATTTTCTTAATCTACAGAGGCGTAGGTGTTAAAAAAACCTTAATTATATTGATTACATGTATTTGAGGAGTAATGGTAAATTTAAAATCAATTAGAGAGTAAAATGTGCATGTTTTGAACCTTGCCACCATAAAAGGTTACTCTGGCTACCAAAATGAAGCTAACACAAAGCCTTGGGTGCTAAGAAATCCACCGGCAGAGTCTACCATCTTGTATGGTAAAAGATGAATATAAGATAGCTGTTTTGTCCTTATTGGACTCATCAATACCAAACATATAATAAAACATCAAATCATATAAACACATAAAGAGTAGTGTATAGCAACCTCTAGACAAAAAAATAACCAATCAAGATAGCGATTTATAAAAGTCCTTATTTACCCAATAACTCATTGAAAACTCAAAACGTTATTATACACATATATAAACTTGCCTAGGAAAAGGGAGATAACTCTTTCCTAAAACGTGTTATTAACAAATTTATATGTAGGTTCAGATATCGTTCTTTGATTGAATTAATATTTGTTTTTCGTTTCAACTGTATATCGATTGGAAATATTATTTCATCTTCGGATATATGCACCTACAGTCATGATAAACTGTTCGTAAAACGTGAGAATGTGTGATGGGTTAGACGAATAAACCGTAATAAGGATTCTTTGATAAAACACGTGTTCGTTTCATGATGTCGGTCGATGATGTACTTGCGAAATGTCAAACAATTATTCATTCCGTTTTAATTTATGATATGAGTAATTTAGTATTTACATAAGTGACAGTTGGCCTGTAATATGTAAAACACATAATGGCATCGTTAATAAGATAATGAGCTACAGTAGTCGTTGTCAAATAAACGGAGATAATGTTTACATTTGTGTCATCATTAATATTTTTAATTAAGCCAATTATATTCCAGTCATCGCATATCTTTTTCAATCCGGAAATTCTTTTGGCCAAGTATAAGCCACATTGCTCTATGAATAGTATCTGTTTTATCCCTCCATATCCCCATGCTCCCAATGGAGTTTATGCGTTTTGATAAAAAAAGGAGAACGAAACAGAAATAAGTTTTAAGGATTAAGCCAATTGATATTCAATTAAAATAAAAGGAGAGATACTTTCTTTTATAGAAGAAATTGTTACTTATTAATTCTGCCTGCCAATTTATTAACTTTTAGGTTTCTAAAAAAGAAATTGGCCCGCATCTTAGAGAAAAAACCTTCCTGAATTAAATTAAGAATATTACACGTTTACAAAACTTGAGAAAATGTAATGCAGAAAAACACCCATGCTGCGTCGTTTATCATCTTGACAATTCTAGGACGAAACAAAACTTATGAAAATCGTATCGTCTCATATGAGAGGAGTATATTTGTTAGTGTCGAGAACCGATTTGATGAAATTGCATTGTCCACGTCACCGCGCAAGAACATTTAACAATGGGTGCCTAAAATCTATAAATAATGTAAATCTATTCTAAGCGTCAACAAATATGATTGTTAAAATAAATAATTAGTAATATTTGTATTTCATGTCAACCTATTGAATCCACTTATTAGAGATGAATGACAAAAAAATGATAAATATAATCCCAATGCAAGAAAAACTAATTTAATGACCCACTTTAGCTAGCAGCTTTGCCTTTCACAGAACTGTTCAGGACGATTTGGAAAACACAATAGCATGACGCCACAATTACATGTCATCACACTGGTAGTGTTACGACGTCATCGTCCTGACGTTGTCTTTATGAAATAAACAAAAGAGCCTTGTGAAGGATGAAAACAGCTAGTTTTATGTCGGTCGTTATTCAGACAAACTTCGATGTTTCGAATTAGTTCTTATATGTCGAGAAACAAGCCAAGGAATTTAATTTTGTAATTTATGAATATATATTTACAGAAATAAGAATAGCATGTTTATTGACAGAAATAAGAATAGCATGTTTATTGACAGAAATAAGAATAGCATGTTTATTGACACACTGCAGTTTGCATTGTGCTCTTATCAAATTAGACATTTCTTCGTTAGTCAAAACAATTTCCGTGTTGGTGTGGTCCATCACGTGCGTCATGTTGCTGATAGTGATAGCCGTTGGCCGTTTGTTTCGAAAAAATAAATAAATGGCAATCATTTTAAAAACAAAATCAATTAAGTTAATAACATCACAAACCAATAAACGTACATAAGAGTCGTACCTACCATTTGTTTAGCATCTTCTTTTTTTATACTAACCTTCTTCACGTGGACATTGTTCTTTATATTAATGATATATGGATTTGTCGATGGAGATAAGATGACAATATTTTGAACTACAGTGGAAGAATTTAAATACAATGTGCTACTTCTGATAGTACTTCTACACATGTATGTTATATGCTAATGCTAGTATTTGCTGATCGATTTTTTCAGTTTGACCACGGTGTTACTATGAAGACCAGTGTCCAAATCAAGCTTTACAAAACTGGAGAAACAGAACATTCCTCGTGGGGTCAGGCTCTCACCGTTATAGAATACGACTGTAAACTGCTAGACGGACAGACATATGTTGATATCGTCAGGGAGAAATACCTTTAACCCTTTTTCTTCGCTAACGAATACAATCCAAACCACTCCCTGATACCGTTTTAAGGTGTAGAATGCTAACAGTAGGTCACCCTATGATCTCAGAGAGCATTGGTAAGTGCTGATGTTATCTTGGCTGACTGATATGGGGGGTTTTCTGGTAAAACCCCCTTTTCCCCAACATCGGCTATGCACTTTAAATACGAGTTCATTGTTGGATATTACTTTCGACCAATCAGTGAACGCCGGTATTATTCTGCTATTTTCAGTTCCATGAAAATATAACATCACGGATGTGCAATTATCAAATCTTTCAATTAGGAATGCGTCAGAAAGATGTTTTCGTCAGTAGAGGTATTGTAAAGAGATAGCGAAGTCCAATAAAGGTCGAGGTTGTGCTGGGATTTTTCAGATAACGAGAAGGCAGCATACATACTACCTTACCAACCCATAAGTACTGTACGAGTGGAACATCATACGGTGCAACGTTGTGTATGAACCGTGTTCAGACCACGTGATTATTGAAACCATAACAATTATTCAGTCAAACTTCTGTTGAACAAAATTTGATGTTTCGATCACCCTTCCGGAGTACTAGAGTATCTCGATGTTCACTTAAAGTTGTACATCTTAGAAGCACATAAGTTTTGAACGCTTACGGAAATCGTGACGTCACGTTGAACATCAAAACCAGCTCTAATGGTTTTATTATACTTTTGTTTGTATGCACACCATTATTATTTGTGCACTACATATACCGACCTATAGGCTTGTGCAAACCCGTTCCCGCCATTTAAACATGTGCAATATACAATGGCGAAAACGTGTTGAATTTTAGCATTGTAAAAATGCGTCTGTACTAAAATATCCTAACAAGAGTGTGTGCTATTTTCTTATTCATAAACAGGGGTTTATTCTGGTACCAGCTATAGTGTCTTTTATAAGTGAATCGAAACCATTAATTAAAGATATATGTGTGTTGCCGCCATTTTATTTGATCGTTTGATAATATATTGCATATCTGATTTAAAAATTATGCATTCATAGAAATGTATCTTACCACCTGTAGCTTTAATTTGACATTTTATGTAAAGCTGTGGCTATAGATATGATGTGTACTATGCTTACGTGTTAAAACATGTTTTAGTTATGTAGATTAAGTGTTTGAAATATATGTTATAAACAGAGTTGTTGACCCTTACGTTGTGATCGTGATGACATCACACATTGTGATATCCAGTAAGTTACATGTATGTATGAGCTACAGCAATTATTTTATGTGCAAAGGGAATGAATGACTTTGTAGTATTGTAAAAATTGTTTTACACATGGACCTCAGTGAAACCAGAATTTTCCGGCAAAAAGCCCTGAAAAATTGGGATTTTGTTCCGGGAGATACTTTATTTTATAAACAAAAACATTTCTGAGTGTTAATTTTGAATGGAATTAACAGCCATTCACTTGATACAGTTTTATGTTAAAGCCAACGTCAAATATGTTTTATAGAAAGGTCAAAGCTAGTTGTACTATATTTATATTGATGTGATTGTGTCTATGTAGAGATGTTGTGTAAATGTTTGGGGCCATATTCTGAATAGACGAAGATATTGCTGTTAAATGTCGAGCTGGCGGGCGTTGGTATACTGCTAATCATTTACATAGTATTGCGATCAGCGATGTTCGAGAAAAGTTTGATCGTAAAATGAGGAATACCGCAAATACTAATAAAATGAATAACAATAAGGCCTTGAATTAAATTCAAATTTTATTTTTGTCTGTAATAATTATGAGACAGGTTCTATCAACATATATTAATCACTTTTATTAAGAAAGCAAAGTGCCCGAAGAAAAAGTCACGTGATCGGGCAGGCGACCTAATATCTTTTCAGATTCGATAAATAAATCGAATCGGATTGTTTTTATGGAAGGCGAGTGTTGTATTCACTGTACTACTCGACCACCCATTATAATTGTCGAAGGTGTTTTCCCATATCATAACTAAATACTTACTATTCGAGTCGATAACGCTACACAACCAAGTCAATCATCATCATTGTCACATTTATGTAATATTTGATCAAACAGATTTTACAGATGTACGCCTAATAAAACACTTCCTGCAATGCATTTTGATTATGACAATTATTCAAAGATTGATTAAATGGGGAAACACCTTTTCAGGGTCAAACTTGGTAGCTGTCCAGAAATCTGATATTTAACGTTGTTATGCACTGTAGCAAAATAAAAAATAAGTATCTTACCAAACAAATCAACCAAAAAACATCTTAAATTCATACGGAACTCTTCTTTTTGAAATTATTTTTTGTAGTGATACAATTTACCTTAAAAACGTGGAACATGAATAGATAAGGTTCACCTGTGTAAGCGTGTGGTACTCTGTTGTATTGTGTGGAGCATGTTAGTCGCTAATGAATGATAATGCGAGGTGCTTTAATGTTATATACTTTCATTCAGAGAGGTATTGGTGATAATTATCATTGATTTATGTTAAAACTTGTCTATATTCTGTTGCATTTTATCGATATTAAACAGTTGTGTATAAATATTTATCAAAAATCCTGCTGAGTGTATAAACCCATTGTATATGTTATTAAGTATGACACCCATTTGCTATGGGGATTGATTAATGTTATAGATGTAGAAGAACAACCTGATTCAATTATTACAAACCAAACAAACAGAATATATACATCCCCCCCCATTATTGTTGCTGTATTTTAGTAAAACGGAATCACTTTTTGAATTATCATATATCAAATTTAGGATGCGTGCTATAACTGGCTATAAGATCGATATGGAGATAAAGAAAACAACTCTATGTTATTGCGAGAGTGTACTTAATGTGATAGGTGGGCTTCGATAAGGTATGTGAGATGCCATTTTAAAATGGCGACAGTTCGTTGTGTTTATTTGCTATTTACCAAATACGACAATTAAATGTGCAATAATGATGAAATTGTTTGTTTTCCCTATAATGTTGTCAATATATATAAACTAAATTTATTTCACAATAATTATGAAACAAATTTTTTCAACTGATATGAATCACTCTTGTTGGCCCGGATGTTAACGCGCGGGAGGTCTTAATGTGGAAGGAAACCGGAGTACTCGGAGAAAACCCACGTGATCGGGCAAGTGACCCCTTACCTTTTCACGTCCGACCGGGGAATCGAATCCCGGCTGCCTTGGTGAAGGTATGTGCACTATCCTCTGCGCCATCCGACCATCCTGCCAATGTAAAGCTACATCTGGTAAGATAACATTTAATCTCAACGGCGTATAAAAACGAGCGGGAAACACTGTATACATTGTTTATTTAAACAGTGAACTTCGCCAAAGTAATGTGTCTTTTATTTTCCATTTCAGGATATCTTTTATCTTACTTTGAAGATTCTAATTAACGATTTTAAAAACCATAAAGCTTGGATCTTTTCCAGTTCTGGTTAAATTATTGACTGAGACTACAACTATTTTAACAATTTGATAACGAGAATTGTATACCAGGGAATTTTCGCCAAAAATCTAATTTTGCCTTTTTCGCCCTCCGTTTCATAACGACAGTTGATATTTGTACACAATATAAAATACAAAGTAATTAAACGTAAACAGAGAAATTAGGGTTTTCGGATGGCGCAGTGGAAAGCGCACTCGCCTGTCACCAAGACGAGAAGGATTCGAACCCCTGATCGTACGATAAAAGGTATTGGGGTCATCTGACCAATCACGTGAGTGTTCTCCGGCTTCTTCGGTTTCCTCCCACATAAAGACCCCTGTGCGCTAACATCCGGGCCAACAAAAGTTATTAATAAAATTTGAAATAACTTGTTTCGCAATATTTGTAAAATGAATACAGTTTAATTAACAAAGAAATTAACACTGGGGAAGGGATATTGCTTACACCGGCGAAAGTGAAAATGTCAAAGGATACAGGCTTCCCGGTACCCAGAATTGAAATATGTCCGATTTGTATAAGGTAGTGACTATTACATTAATCAAACTATGGACATGTCCATTTGTGTGTATGATCACTTGTGGCACAATGCTCTTATACACGAAAGTCGTTGTACCTGCGTATATAAAATTTGGCTGAATGGTTCATAACCTACTTAATAAATGGTAAGCAAGTATTTATCATTAACTGTCCATTTGCAGATATCAAGTCTTTGATTCCGTAATTTGTCACAATATTGGGGCTTCTGACGTTTTTAATTTATATAATGACATTGTTAATGATATCGGTCCTGTAATAAAGGCTTTTACTGACGGCATTTTATTTTATAATATGATTGACACACCCTAGTTTTGCCAAGTGGATGGATAAACAATGAATGCATTATACCAGATTAGTGGGTTTCAATTCACAACAAGTGCAGATGTATGCTAATATCAGGGAATTGTATTTTCCGCTAAACATCATGACCTTTATTTTTATTAGTATCAGCACAGAAAATATGACTTTGCACAAAAATGGGGTGTAACGTCGTAGCAAGGTCGTAGATGTAAATAATGTTATCAATATGTCAATGGCCAAACTGAACACACTACGGACAATTGAAAGAAGGAGCTTACACATATACTATTTACTATTGTAAGAAGGAGCTTACATATATAGGATTTACCATAAATAAAAGGAATTTATCGATATACGATTTACAGTTAATAGAAGGAGCTTACATTATATTATTTACCATTGTTAGGAGGAGCTTACACATATACTATTCACCATTGACAGAAGGAGCTTACATATATGTATTAACCATTGTTAGAATGAGCTTACATATGTACGATTTACCATCGTTAGAAGGAGCTTACAGATATACGATTACCGTAAATAGAAGGAATTTATAGATATACGATTTACCATTAATAGAAGGAGCTAACAGATATACTATTTACCATTGGTAGAATGAGAACAGATATACGATTTACCATTGATAGAAAGAACTTACAGATATACGATTTACCAATGATAAAAAGAGCCTACATATCTACGATTTACTATTGAAATATGGAGTAACTGATATACGATTAACCATTGATAGAAGGAGCTAACAGATATACTACTTACCATCGGTAAAAGGAGCCTACTGACATACGATTTACCAATGTTAGAAGGAGCTTACATATGTACAATTTACCACTGTTAGAAGAAGCTTACATATATTCGATTTACCATTGTTAGAAGGAGCTTACACATATTCGATAAACCATTGATATAAGGAGCTTAATTATATAGGATTTAACATTGTTAGAAGGAGCTTACACATGTAAGTTTACCGTTGATACATGTAGAAGGAGATTACAGATATACGATTTATCATTGTTTGAAGGAACTAAGAGGTTTTTGCTTTACTTTTAAAATTTACTGACATCAATTAAGCAGTATAAGCATGCAAATAAGCTAGAAAAAAATATCTGATGAGGCAACGAGAATAGTATTTGTATAAAGTGCTTTAAAATTGAAGAAAAAAAACCTGTTTAATGAAACTAGAATGTCAATGTACTACAGCTGTAACACCGTACACCTAATACAGCTGGTACAGCTCACTTCTAGTTTTGAACAGAATATTTACAGCGTGAAATTATGTAAATAGGGAAAATGATTATTTTTCCAGTTTTCAAAATGTAAATTTATGACAATTTTCAGGGCTTTATCTGTGGTTCTTAATAAAAACCATAAAAATGAAATGATATTAAACCCTCTAGTCTCGTATTTTGAATTGATATCATCATCCACACGATCGAGTAAATAGTGTGTACTCGTAGTGGGGGAAACATAGAAATTTAAATAAATGAATACGGCATGTGACCTGGCTCATTTTATCAGCGTTTTTAGTGAAATTAATATCGGCTAATGCCTTATTATCTCTTTCATCTTCGTTCCTAGGTTGATAGGTCTTGTTAGTGATTTGTCTGGATTTTATTTACATTCTAATGATGTTAACCAATAGGATATTGTCCTCTTCTTGTATTTGCAATACTGGTTTAGGGTACAATTATTATTAATAATCATCATACTTATTTCAAAGGTGAATATTGCTGAATGTATACAAAGGCTAAGATGTATGATTGTTTTCAAAAGTATACTATTAAGATCATTCCGTTATTGATTCCAATGTCAAACAATGGCAAAACTTTGAAGTGAAAGTCCGAAGGGTTTTCTTTTGATATTTCGATGCTTGCCAGACATAAAACCAAATAAAGAACGAAAATAACTTAAAAGAAATAAAATAAAATTGAAAATAAAGAAAGATAAATAAACAAATAAAAGTTTGTGTTTTCCGCAAAAAATGGTTATATCATCATTCGGTTAACACTGTCTTTAAATTGCATCAGGAATCAACAACAAAAATCCAAAATGTTAATGTTGATTTTGTCGTTTTGTTTTGCTATGCATATTTTTAACTGTTACGATGATATGCAACTAAGTTGCTTAAAACAATTTCTTCAAAATGTGCTTATGTAGCATGTTCGTATGCGGCTCGGTTTCATATGACGCAAAAATATTTAGAATCTGTCTTTCAATGATAATGCTATCAAATGCAATGTCTCACAATATTTTGCGTTTTTATCTAACGTTTATCATCATGCACGAATCTTCTCCTGTTAAGGCATGTATTGTTTGATACGCAGAAAATAGTTTTTACCATATGTATATCGATTTAAGAATAAACCAGATAGCGAAGAATTTATGACAATTTTTCCCACGTTATTTGTTACTAAAAACTTAAACATAGTACAATCTTCGTCGGAAAGCTAATCAATTGAAGTAAGCATTGTGCAGAAGCTGGCAAAAATATATAAAATATACTGGACGAAAACAAAATGTGTTCCGGAAGGGGAAGCGTTTTCTGGACCACGTATGGCATCAGCAATGATGACTTGATACCTAATTCAGGAAAGGTATATCGGTCACCATCTTGAGTGCATTGAACATGTCTTTTCATTATTAAAAAAACCGAAATATCATACATAGACTTCGGGTTGCGATGGTGACAGTAACATGTTATTTTTAGAAGTAGAATGCAGATTCACCGATAGAAAACCCCGGATATGAAAAATATGTTTAATTAGTCTCGAATCATATCGCTGTGCAGGTATGAAAGCGAAGATGTCTAGATTATCGCGCTTTCCTGTTGTGGTACAGACGCTGGATCAAAACTGTTGATTTGTAGATTAGAAATTAATACGTAGCAATACATGTACAATTTATCTTAAGTTAAGGTCTCACAAAATTAAAAAAAAAGTAAAATTTGAGATAAATTTAACTTTAAAAAAAATAGAGATACATGCTCCTAGATTCTGGTAACAAAATAGGCATTATCATGTCCGTACTTTATCTAATGAGTTACTTCTGTATGAGTATTACTAGTAGTATGGTATTTAGTTAAGGTCACGTTGTGTAAATGACATTTACTTCAACTTAACAACAATTACTGCAATGAACGCTGACATGATTCAAACAACCATCGGAATATTTATTAAATTATCCAATTATATAGCTATCTCATCACTTTAGATAATGTGTATCATTCCATCCATAATTATATGTTAATGCATTCCTACCAAATTAGATGAATGAACACGTCATGTATGAAGAATATCTGCACGAGATACACAGATGCTCGTGTGGAGCAATTATAGCAAAACGAAATCGTGTTACTGTATTGTAATTTGAACAGGACGTCACCAGTCAGCATATCACACATTTGATAAACCAAGACTGGCGTATACAAATTTTTTTTTATAAATTTGATAAGATTTGTAGTAAGAAGAAAAACATTCTCGCCTTCTAAAGTCAGTCATAAAATATTTCAAGCTTCAAAATGAGTTTTCGTTTTGTCTGTCTTCCAAAATAATTTCCAAAACGTTCTTTTTTCCTTCATTATTTTTACATTTTGTTTGGCACAACTTATGATTTCATTAGGATTATCCCATTGAATAATGTATAGCATCCTACTAGGATCTATTAAAATGGTATTTAGCCCAAGGATAATTTTGTTAATATATTTGAAGTGGGGTGTTTCAGTCACATCTTAAAAATAGTAAAGTTTCATTTGCATGGATTTAAAATATCACAAATATACAAGACATATCATCAAGCTTAATTGGATGATATTTTTAATAAAAAAATAAAAAAATAATAAATAGAAGAAAAAAAGAAGAAAACGAGTTCATGACTAGTTAAGATAACAATGTTATTGCAATCGACCATGGTAGCAGATGTTTAAATAAAGTTCTAGTACATGTAGTTATGTAAAATGTAGATAGCATGACTATCGTGTCTGATACTTTTTTTTATAGAAATAATTCTAGTGATACATGAATACTTATAATGAGTTACAAATACGTATTCCGTCTTTGCGTATTGCAGAGTTATTATCTTCTGTTGTGAGCAGGTATTGATTGTTACGTCATTGGTTTGTGTGAGAAAATTACGTCGTTTTCTCAAAAAT
>JAUMHH010126965.1:0-20956 GCA_032359455.1 Chlamys rubida
ACTACAGGGTATATTCAATACCCCTTGTACTACAGGGTATATTCAATACCCCTTGTACTACAGGGTATATTCAATACACCTTGTACTAGAGGTACTTTCAACAAGACTGCTTCATGAAGACATTTAGTTCTCCTGGCACTAGACGGTATATTCAGCACCCCTGGTATAAGAGAGTACATGTATGTGCATTTATATTCAGCCCTCCTTGTATAAAAGTGTATATTCAGCACCCTTTCTATAATGGTATATATTCAGCCCTCCTGGTGTATCGGTATATATTCAGCACCCCTGCTACTAAAGGGTTGGTGACCAAAAACAATTCTAAGTATGTCAGTGTGTTGATCTGAAATGATGAGAATTAAGAAACACTTCAATTTGACAATGATGATATATATGATTAGTTCCCCGTGTTTGATCAGGTAAACAAGACTTACCGAGGCACGGCCATCTACACTTTTGGCTGACCCTGTACGCTTTAGTTTGGCTGTGCTGGCTTTGCCTTTAGCATCTTTGTTAGCTGAAAAAACAAGCATTCAAGACACTTATTAACTTGCTGCATGATATATATTATCTAATTACTATCACATAGTATCTTTTAATGGAAAGATTAATTTTACTGACAACCCTAAATTTGTGGACTTAAATTTTGCTAAATGTAAGTAACTATTTTACATAAATTAATCATATACAGACATTGATTGCTCAAAAATACCTTATTGAAAAGAAAAGAAACTAAATGGATTAAAATCAAACCCTTAACTACCTGTGTTTGAAAATAACAAGAAGTAATTTAACAGACATACATGCTCGTGAGCTTGGGCGTTTATCCTCCGAGTTCAGGTCAAGATCCTTTTGGAAGATGAAGGCTGGAATGACAGCATGACCTTTGCCTGTGGTGCTGGCCACCTCGACCTCATCGTCCAGGACAACCAGCTTGATGTACACGTCCTGTTTGGAGGTGTTCACCTGTATACTTGTCACATTTGGTGGCAAGTGGTCCTCACTCACTTTCACAGCATATCTGTCAACAAACTACCATATGAACCTACTCTCTCCAATAAACGTGAAACTTAAACCCAATCTGTCAACAAACTACCATATGAACCTACTCTCTCCAATAAACTTGAAACTTAAACCCAATCTGTCAATAAAACTCCCTAATTAAATAAACCAAATCTATAATTAAAATTTCTCACACAATCTTATTTGTCCAAAAATTGTTTTCATCAAACCACTAATGATATAAAATGGCCTAATGAATGAGTTCTCGTGAACCTGAATTGTTTCAGTATAAACAATAATGTTTTGTTTCTGTTGTAGTCTGCCATTAGTCAATATTAGTCACTATGCGGTCACTCACCTGAATATCACATCCTTAGGGTTTGGTATGTAGTAGTCCTTGAGTTCTCGTACATGGAACGTCGAGTTACATGTAACTTCGTTCTTCTCATTCTTCTGTGGTGCCGGTAGAGGACTCAGGGAGCCAATCAGACGCATCCTCCACTTGTTGGCAGCCAATGGCATCTCTGTGGTCCTGGCTTCAGCCACAAATGTGTAGCCTTTCTGTAAGCATAAACATGCATGTGAACCTTTTGAATTCTCTCAGAGCGATTTGTACCTCTGAGCAAAGGCCCAGAGGGATCCTAGTAGACATAATGTACATGAAACCATTATCCCAGCATTTCTTGATTTCATAATGTCACAAATTCACAATTCAGAGGAATTTTGCTTTCTCTTCTATACAAAAAATATCTTGTGAATAGTTCAGAATTTTGTTGATATGTAAGTAACAAGTAATAACATAATATTGGATATCTTTCCACATTTCATATACAACTTTTCCTCTACGGTAACAAACCCTAAAATATTTCTAGCAAATGAAGAGTAAATGATAATGGAAAAAGAACAGTGTAGTTGCATTAACAGACCTTGTTTTTCTTGTAGACGTAGGGGGCGACTCGCTGGAAGACCTTGGGGATCTCCTCCCCGTTATCATTGTTGATCACCCTCAGCATGCACGTGTTGATTGGGACATACAGCTTGGGTACGACCAGCATCTCCTCCAGTACGTAGAATATCTCCCTAAAACACACAGCAGGCACAACATCAACAACTGTGGACAACAACATTGTTCTCAGGAGACATGTCCTATTGTGTTACAGTACTTACTATACCTGTTACATTGTTTTGCATTCTTAATCAAATACTTTTACAGCCTAGTTCCTGGAGCTTGTCCCAGAACTAAATGTGATAAGTAACTATACAGTGAACATGTATGTGTCTTTGTCTCTGAAGCTACACAATGAGACTTCGTAGATTACATCCAAACAGGATTGCGCTGACCCAAATCTATACATGTTTCGGCCAATAATGGACTACTGACCTGAACACAACAAACCAGTTGTTGGCTGGCTGGTCTGGGTACTGCCCGGTGTAGTCTGCGTACGAGATCTTGTTCCACTCGTCCTGGTAGAATGGGTACTTCGACATTATGTCAGCGTCCAGTTTGAACATGTACCTAAGAAAATATGAAATCTATCAGTTTTTTAGCTGCTATTGACAACAAGCTGTCATAGCTGGATTAGGGGCCCTTTGTATCCACTACTTTTCATGAGTATATGATTACTTCTTGTAAATACTGCCATCATGAGATTTATACAGTTCCAAGCCAGATTTACACCTGAAGCTGACCTACCTGAAGAGATACAGGCCATTCTGTTCAATGTTTTGTTCCAAGATGGCCCAGGATTTTTGTAGTGCTTCCACAGCTCTTGTGTTTTCCTCTGTCCCTGTAATCAGTAAAATACAATCTGGACTCCAATCCTGGTGATTGACAAGAACCACATCATACAGCAATTTACACCTGTTTCTTTGATCTCTAGTGACTGACAAGGGCCATTCATGAATTCCAAGTATTATATTCAAACTTATTGGCACAAAGTACAAATGCATGCATTTAAAATGTGCTGATATTTAAAGTTCAGCAATGCTATAGTTTGCAGATCAGCTTTTAAATCTCACACAAGTTGGATAGAAATAGCTAATAAACAAACTGCAAAAATACTTTCCAAAGACAAACCAACAAAGTTAAAAGTTCCACATTTCCTGAGCCTGAAATAATGGTGTTTCTATGACGGTACAGCTGTGTTGTTCTTAATAAATGAAGTCACAGCAGGATGTTCACATCAAACGTCCCCTTTTGACACGTACCAGGTGTGCGGGCGTTAAGAAGCTTCCGTACAACATATCCTTTGATACGTACCAGGTGTGCGGGCGTTAAGAAGCTTCCGTACAACGTATCCTTTGCCGACCTTCTGGATCTTGATGGCAGCTACCTGTTCCTCGGTCGTGGGTTCCCTGTTGTGGAGCACAAACATGTACACTGGTCATCAGACACATCATGGGGTCAGTATTTTGGGTGTTAGATATTAAACATAGACAAGAAATGCAAAATTGTGACATGATCATATATAATCATCTGGTCTTTTTCCATCACAATATGATTTACATAAACAAACATCTCAAATTTTCAACAAATTTCTTGTCATGTATTGCCCATTTGACATCTACCCCATACAACACACTAAACAACTTACCTGTTTGCCCAAGGATTTTCTACTTTATCTGCTTCCCCTAAAACAGACAAGCTTCAGAGTCATGTGAGGGAACAAATATAGTGTACACACATAACATTCCTGTAAAACAGACGATGTTCAAAGTCATGTGATGGAACAAAGATATATAAAAAATATAATTCATCATAATGTCCCCCTTATCAATCCTGGTAATGCTTTACATGTACATGTATTAAGTAATTATCATTATTCTTTATAAAATAATGTTAGAAGTGATTTTAAATGTACATATTTAGTACTTTACATTTTATGTCCTTACTGCAGAAAAAACATATTTTCAATAAAATGTACAAAATTTAAATAATTTAAAATAAGGACTACCATATATCACCATCTGACTATTATAAACCCATTAGTTAAGGACTATTTTTGACCTCTGACCTCTACTTCTCTAGTTAGCCAAACACGCCACGCCACCAACACATAAATCTAATCCTCAATACCAGAGAAACATCCTGAAACTTGCTTCCTACAATCACTGCGTATGTTTATTATAAATTTAATTCAGATACTAAGACAAGAGTGTTAATCTCTTAACCCTAAGAATAAGGTCACTTGTCTGTATGATTCTCTTGCAGCACAACACAATATCTGGTAATGACAGGTTTTTTTCCAGAAGTCTATTATAAAGTTCAGGATGAATCTCAAAAACATAAACTAAATACCAAAAAGAGTACAACTTAAATTTGAACCCTTTAAAATGAAATATAAACTTTGAACACCAATTTCTGTTTAAAAAATCATTCATCAATTATAAAAATATATGTCAAACAAATTACAGTGAATCTTGTCTGGAACCTTACATTACCTGGCCCATACCTTATATTAACTGTCTGGTACCTTACATTACATGGCCCATATCTAATATTAACTGTCTGGTACCTTACATTACATGGCCTATATCTTATATTAACTGTCTGGCAACTTATATTACCTGGCCCATACCTTATATTAACTGTCTGGCAACTTACATTACCTGGCCCATACCTTATATTAACTGTCTGGTACCTTACATTACCTGGCCCATATCTTATATTTACTGTCAGGTACCTTTCATTACCTGGCCCATTTCTTATATTTACTGTCAGGTACCTTTCATTACCTGGCCCATTTCTTATATTAACTGTCTGGTACCTTACATTACCTGGCCCATATCTTATATTTACTGTCTGGTACCTTACATTACCTGGCCCATATCTTATATTAACTGTCTGGTACGTACCTTACATTACCTCGCCCATACCTTATATTTACTGTTTGGTACCTTACATTACCTGGCCCATACCTTATATTAACTGTTTGGTACCTTACATTTCCTGGCCCATACCTAATATTTACTGTCTGGTACCTTACATTACCTGGCCCATACCTTATATTTACTGTCTGGTACCTTACATTACCTGGCCCATATATATACCTTACATTTACCGTCTGGTACCTTGTACATTAACTATTTTTCATTTAAGTGGAAAAATCTATTTATTCATTTCTTATAATTATCAGACAGTTTGTTTAAACGGTTTTGGTCTTTGATTTTTTTTTATACCTATGTTGGTTTACATTTAACTTCAGAAAGAACAAATTTCATATCGTGAAAAAGTACTGTAAAACATTTTCTCCTTGTTCTGTGTTCAACAGTGGTAGGAAAACACAAAGCAAAACAAACTTACTTCAAACTAAAATTGTAACAAACCACAGGCTAAGTACTACCTACCACTCCCCCATAAAAATGCCCAAAACAATCTCATAATAATTACATAAAAAAAAAAAAGATATTAAATGTTCACCTAAATTTGTTGCAAGAGGTTTTAATCATCATTAGAGTGAAAACACCTTAGAAATCCACGGGTGCCACACTTGATGTATCTATCTTCTCCACACCCTTGGAATATGTCATGACAAAATTGGAGGTTCTATACATGTCACTTAGTGGATTACACGAGTTGACTAGTCCGAGTTGACTAGTCCGGACTGTTATAGTATCCTGTTTACCTGTATCTCTATGATACAAGATTAAAGGAATCACACGCCAGCATAAGGGTAAATTGACTGGCTTTGATTTGGTCGTAGCTTTGTGTTAACTTCAAAGGGTAGATATCAGCCTAGTGATTGGTGAGATTCTTTATCTGGACCAATCAAATGGCTAATGGTGAGCCTGATATATTGCCATGACATGTTCTAATGGTGAGAGAGCCATATCTGGAGTAGAACCCTTGGATTTTAAAGATGGGTGGATATTCACCAAAGCAGAAATTATTGATTTTAAGATAATAAACTAGCTTATATTGCTAGATATATAACTAAAACTGTCGGAATGAGGTCTTAAGCTTGAATATTTGCAATGACTCGATTTTCTGGCAAAGTCCATCAAACAAACAAGTTTCACTGTAACAATAGCTAAACCCATCACATAATATACATGCATACATACACAATACAAATCAATCAAACAAAAGTAGCAACCACATGTTAGACAATGTAGGTAAAACTGACATACCCTCTACTGATGTTTCTACAGGGAGGCATGCAGAAAAGAAAAACAGATATTAAAACATTATAGCTGTAAAGGGGCATAACTCAAGCTGGAACATGTTTAGGAGTCTTACAGGTATATATAGGGTTAAGGGGATACAAAGGGCACACAAGGGATTGTTGGTTTATAAACAAAGCTTCAGCAAGGTTGTGAGGTTATAAATGGGCTTTATTTTTTTTATAGGAACAAGGGGTAAGACAAGGTTTAGAAAAGTTGAGGGGTTACAAAAGAATGTTTAGAGGGTGGAAATGATAAACAAAATTGACATTTCATGGAGTGTTGATTTATAAACAAAGGTTTTAGAGAGGGTTGTGTTACAAACAGGAGTTCAGAGAAGGAGATAACTGATCTGGTACAGTTAAACTCTTGTTTCTCAGGGCAGAGTAAAGTCAGACATGATCTGGTACAGTTAAACTCTTGTTTCTCAGGGCAGAGTAAAGTCAGACATGATTGTAACAGACTTGTTTGATTTTGTGATAATATTATGCCTATTGTTTATATACGTCAAGCTGTTGGTAAAGAAACAAAAGATATCAACAGAAAACATGAAAGCATTACATTTACATTAATATGTGGCAGGTAAAACTTAAGTATGTAGTTAATTAATTAAAAAAAAATGGTTATAAAGATTTAATTTCAATGAAAATTGTCAAACTGACACTATGAATGCGAAGATTTAATTTTCAGTTATATAGAACTTTTATACAATTGTACTCATTTAAATATATGCAATAATCTCAATCAGTGTTTCAATCATCAGGAAAATTATGTACCACCTGATAATTAAAACTATGTATGCATAAAGTCATTCCATTGTTTTAGTAAAACTAGGTAAATCTACACCTACATCCACATAGAAAATATGGGTATATATTGTGTGGTTATCACAAGACTAGAAGTTGTAAAACACTAAAACACTGTCACCTTGTAACTGCACAGAAAAGTCAAACATTCTAATTCCAGTCTAAATGGTTTTAATTTCATGTAGTAGATTAATGAATTATATGTAAATAAATAGTTTTTCAAAATCACTGTGCAACTGATGTCCAAATCGAAAAAACTGATTCCAATATCACCTATGCTTAGACACATACTGGTGACAGATTGACTATTAGATATTATGGCAGTACACCAACCCGGGTATTCCCATGGCAGACATTCCTTGTCCTATGTTAGATACATATTTAGATTATCAACAATGTGTTTAGTGTTTACACTTGCCTGTAGATAAAATCTGTCAATGAGTCCACCGGTACCTGTGGTGACATTTCAATTTCATCCATGTGCTTGTGATGAGATGATTGCTCTCATAACAAACCATGAGAATACTTTGGGATTAACTGTTATCATGTATTAACTACTACTTTATATAACTCGTCAATCAGTGATAAAACTCATTTAAACAGATAGTAGTGATCCACCTCACCAAGTGGACATCACTAAACACAAGCAGATATTCTTATAAAAAAACACTCCCAAACGGTGAAATCCATTCCCAAGGTAAGTATTCCCCTACCGTGATTCCCTGACAATGGATTAATTATGTTACTGGTGGTACGAAGTAGTATATAGATGATAATAATTACACTATAAATTATAATAGCTAGTGTACATCTCAATCCTAAAAACTACACAAGCAAGATAATAATCAGTGCAAATTTCTCCTTAAATATGATGCATGAAATACATAATTCTTTCTATGAAATAATCTGAATTAGTAATGACAAACTAGCTGTGTTACTTTGTCCGATATTACACACTCTATACAACTCATAGATATTTTACATCTGGCCGTGCCTAAATCTGTAAGGGATACAATCCAATAGTAACAAAATTATTCACCTAACGATAAGAGTTAAACTATTAACAGAAAAAAATCTAAAAAACACATATTTATAAAAACACAACTGTTCTCTTTTCACTTATCTGAAAATGGCTAAAAAATGCGGTCTCGTTGTTAATATCTAGAAAGGCTACAGCTAAATGTGAAGTGAACTTTCCTGAGTCACCATCAGGATACAAAGAATCAGCCAGAGGTTTGGTCAAAATCAAAACTTGCAAATTTAAGGATAAGCAAAAAGAAATTGTTTAAATCTGATAAGTAGCCTATGATCAAAAAATATGTCCAAGCAAAGGTCTAGCACTCAGAAGGGTATAACTGGTGACGTATATCGTGTATAAACGGCGTTACCTGGTGGTTTGACCTCCTGTTGTGTAACTCCTACAGACAGGTAAGGGATAAGTCAATATATAAGGGTGCCAATGTCCACATGCAACGGTTATATATATAATGTAGTTGGATATGAAAAAATGATAAATATGTTAGTGGTACCTTCTATATATAAATGTAAAGAGTATAAGGCGATCAATCCAACAGTGAGTGTATTGAAGGAGCCGTCGCCTATTAAACCTCCACCATATATAGTCCATCACCATACCCAGGGTAACTGTAGGAGTTAGCATACAACTTCACATCCCTAGTTCACTCATTCCTTTACTGTCCAGAATTAAGTTTAGAAGTCCGAGATATTTCTGATCATCACATTTACTTTATTAATCAGTTCATAGAAGTCTGAAATACTCCAGGAGATCAGATTTATGTTATATTCGGGGACACAAGATTTACTTTATTAATCAATTATATAATTCTGAAATATTCCAAGACATCAGATTTACTTTATTATTCAATTACATAATTCTGAAATATTCCGGGACATCAGATTTACTTTATTAATCAGTTCTATGAAAATTCACATATAAATATGAATTAGTTTTGAAATAAATCTTGTATTGTACAGATAATTAACATTAATGTCACATTGATCAGGCATCAAAGAAAGAACGACACCAAAGTCTAATTATAAATGACACATCATTGATAACATCCTTAATATTATCAATAGGGTCCTTATTAATGTTGATACTGTCCTCATCATACTCTATACTGTCCTCATCATACTCTATACTGTCCTAATCATCATCGTTACTGTCCTAATTATCGTCGATACTGTCCTAATTATCATCGATACTGTCCTCATTATCATCGATACTCACAGTCCTTGATACTGTCCTTATAATTATCAATACTGTCCTATTACTGTATCATCAAACTGTCCTGACACTGTCCTATTATCATGATACTGTCTTAGCAACTAATTAACAGCAATACCAAACGGATTGAATAGAAAAAAGTCTGTTTGATTACATTACATGGTACTATCTATTGAGAACATAGGTGTTATCCGTGAGTCAAAAACACGAGAAGACCACGAGTACAGACAAGAGTTATGGTCCCTGTTTATACATCATTACTGAAAGTGAAGAATACTTTACCATGAGAAATTGACATGCCTGCATGGAAACACATGGCTAATACCATTAAATATCTGTCATATCAATATAGTACAAACAATCCTAAGTAAACATAAATTGGTTTTTAAAATATAGTGTTTAATTTTTTAATATAATAATTTATGTTAAAATGTTGTTTTTTTAATGTCCAAAATTTTATATTCGAATGAAGAATTTATTATTTGTATGTCAAGTAAACAGTAAAGTAACAACTTTTTTTTCTTTTTAGAAAAGTTTAAATTCTTTGCACAAGTTGTGGTCCTAGATGTCTACAATAGGCATTACAGTAATGGGTTACACACACATGAACCTCATGCATTGATATATATATATATATCTATTCATAATTTAGCCATGCAAAGTTATGAGTACATAGTGACGGAGTGACATGCTTTGTTACACAGTGATATTGTGATACAGGGTGATATGACCAGGGAAGCACAGGCCGGTGACCAACAAACCAAGACAACCAGACACCCGACATGGACAGGGTAAGGACCGGGGTAAGGACCGGGGTAAGGACCGGGTAAGGACAGGGTAAGGACCGGGGACATACAACACATTGTGGAACCCTTACGTTTCTTATCTTTATCCTTCTCCTTGCCCTGGTCTTTGGTGGGTTTTGCAGATCCTCTATGACTTGTCATACCAGTTGCTAAAAAAAGTTCACAAATCAAAATATCGCTTCAGGTTTAGAACTGATCAAAGTACTACAAAGGATAACTTTGTTTAATGAAACAAATAATTTAAAGGATTAAAAAAATATTTATTGTCTTTCTCTCTGACACATTAATTCCTCATGTGTAAAGTTTTGACAATTTCAAAATTGAAAAAAAGTTTCCATATGAAAACTATTTGTGTTAAAACTCCTCTTTAATCTGACTTTAAACTCAAGAAGCAGAGTTTTGTACTTATGTGATGTACAACAACATACTGGGCCTACTGCTGGATGGCAGACCAAGGATATTTTTGGTGGTGGCATCAAATGTGAACGCTCTCCAGGCAAATGCCAGGTCCTGGTTGGCGATGTCCGACAGACACTTCCTCAGGGTATTGTACAGGGCATCATTAAAGATCTGTAATAATCAATCATTTCAACATTTTAAAACAGAACTAACAATTTTTGTTTATGTAAAATCTTTTAATCGTTTTGTTACCTGCCGGTACGGACAGTGGTAGTTGACAAGTTACTCCTAGTTTTATCGCCTACCTTGAAGTGATTAGCCTTTGACATAAGTTTGTCTCGCCGGTACGGACAGTGGTAGTTGACGAGTTCCTCCCAGGCCTGTTTGAAGGCCTCACGGTCGGTGAAATAGGTGATACACTTGCCAATGCTGTTCATTACTTGCGTGGCATTGTCCACAAACCTACAGCTCTCCTGTAAATTATTTAGATACACATAAAGTAATGCTTTGTTTTATTCCTCAAACATAAACACACATATCTCAGTATATATATAAACTGTATTTCTGAACAGACTATTCAAGGAGTATATACCCTTTACTACAATGGATTTCTTTTACATTTGTCTCTAATAAGTTAAAGATAAAGGTATTAATGTTAGGGCAATCCTGATATGTATAAGTACATTTAGAGATAGTATGCAAACTGTTACCTTGGTGAGCTGTGCCATTACTGTTTCCTCGTCACCAAAGACAAAGGGTGTTGTGGAGCAGAGGTGTACATGGTGGCCGAGTGGGGCCGTCATCTGGAACCGCAGCACATGGCGCCTGTACAAAACACAGCATGGAAGATGTCAATCAAGATTACATAGTTACACAATGTACTCTGGTAAGTGTTTAGATATCAATCAAGATTACATAGTTACACAATGTACTTTGGTAAGTGTTTAGATATCAATCAAGATTACATAGTTACACAATGTACTTTGGTAAGTGTTTAGATATTAAACCAGTTACATGGTATGCTATATATATATCGCTTGGTTATATTGCTTAGATTAACAATATTTGATGGACATTATATTTTTACATACTGCATTAGTTCACAAATCAATTTTCAAGTCTTGATTAGAATGTTGCCAAACAAATTCCCAAAACAAAACAAATAAAATCTACAATGCAATGACGTGTAGGTTTGTACAATAACATTTGAATTGACAGCCATCAGATGATTGTGATATATTCTGTCTGTACGTTAGTGGGCGATACCTACCCTGCTGGGAGGTTCAACACTGCAGCTCGGGTGGCTGTAGACCGCAGGCGGAGAATGGGCTGTCCGGTTACCAGACTTTTCCATGAGTACGGCTCGGCAATCAATGATCCTGGGTGGACTACAGGTGGCACTTTGGTCTCCATTCCTACCACCGACCCTGTACAAAATAAGGCTGTCAGTACAGTGTGCAAACAACTGGGCATGTCATATCTTGACTCACTGATTTTATAAAATACTTTCTTTTGTGTTTCTTCACAAAAACAAGGTCTTATAACAGCAGTTTGATTTTTTTGTTAATAAACGGTTTTCATATCATTATGTGGGAAATCTAGACCAAATTAAAGCATGGTTATATTAATACAAAGCTCAGGTGTGTTCTTTGTATGTGATCCAACACTTGATCCAATACTTTATAATGAGTGGCTGAAACTCAACAGTCAACCAATAAAAATGTACAACACCAATTTATTCTCATCAGGAACATGTTATCCAAGTCTTGATTTTTAAATGATCATTCAGACCTACAAGTTTAAACTGAACTAGACTAGCTGACACCAAAACGCTTACAACCAAACAAAAAATACAAATCACCATGTTTACAATGCAAACTGAAAATGTGGAAACACAAAACTTAAAAAACATGTCACCAACTAATGGGAGAAATTTCAAAAATAAAAAAACACAAACTACTATTTTTTAAGTGAATGTCCTTTAAACCCTCAATTAAAACTGATTTTTTTATGATTTGTTCCAGACACACCTTCACCAAGTCTCCACTACACAAAGTTTATTTGGAAAAAAATCTACAAATATGAGATGAAAACTATTTGTCAGTGTTGACTGAGGAAACCACAGGCACCATCTTACCTTCAGTCAGATACACAAGGTCCTCTGTTAGCATTAACGACAAAGGGTTTGTGATAAAAAAATAATAAAATGTAACCATAAATTCAAGGTTAAAGTCATTGCTTTCCATGAAAACAAGGGTTCTTCACTCTTCTTTCCCAAAGAAATTGGAAATATAGATAAAGGAAGAAACAAAACGATCTCTGGAAAGGAAAGACTTTCTGTCATTGCAATCAAAAATCTGATGGAAAGATCAGTTATTAAAAGTCAATCTTTCATCAACCATTTGTATTGATTTGAATTACATCTAATTTTTATCCAAAACCATTTGTCTTTCACAAAACTAGGTTTATGTAAGCATGATTTGCTAAAAGAAAAATATCAAACATGAGCTGAAATCAATGTATAATTATTACTGTATTTTACACTTCATTCACAAGTCAATATGGAATTAAGCATATCTTTATTTATAAGCAAGAGTAAAATGATTGGAAGATGTCTGGGGGTTTTTTCAAGGAAAAGTTATAAATCAACGTGGCATATTAAGTATGATCCACTACATCTCTATATTAACCAATGACGATGGACTTGTATATTAACCAATGAGGAGGAAGTTTAATATTAACCAATGAGGAGAGAGTAATAAGGAGGGAGTTTTATATTAACCAATGGGAAGGGAGTTGTATATTAACCAATGAGGAGGGAGTTGTATATTAACCAATGAGGAAGGAGTTGCATATTAACCAATGAGGAGGGAGTTGTATATTAACCAATGAGGAGGGAGTTGTAATAAACCAATGATGAAGGTGTTGTATAATAACCAATGAGGAGGGAGTTGTATATTAACCAATGAGGAAGGAGTTGTATATTAAATAATGGGAAGGGAGTTGTATATTAACCAATGGGAAGGGATTGTATATCAACCAATGAGAAAGGAATTGCATATTAACCAATGAGGAGGGAGTTGTATATCAACCAATGAGGAAGGAATTGCATATTAACCAATGAGGAAGGAATTGTATATTAACCAATGAGGAGGGAGTTGTATATTAACCAATGAGGAAGGAGTTGTATAATAACCAATGAGGAAGGAGTTGTATATTAACCAATGAGGAATGAGCAAACGGGAAGACAGTTGTACATCACCAATTTGGAGGGCTTCATACATTAACCAATGAGAAGGTAGTTCTGTTGCATACCTTCCATGACACTACTGCTGGTAATGTTAGTTAGTTCCTTGTCTGGGTCCTTATCACCTCCTTTGCCTCCCTTCATACTAGTGTGCGACTTCTTGTCCTCCATAGGTGTGGGTGGAGGGTCATGCCAACGTGACAACGAGGAAAAGTTCACTACTATTTCTGTTGGCTTCAGGTTATCCACATCTTTTTTGCAGTCAAGGATTTGCTTTACATTTCTATTCTTTGTTGATAATTTCAGTAATGATGTTATATCATCACACATATAATACACAGTAAAGAAATCTCAGTGTAGTTATAGAGCTGGTACATTAACTTTTCTACTGGTTTCCATTCCGCAAAATGAAAACCATTATTAAATACCAAAAAACAAGTTAAAAACCTGTCATATTTTAACCTTACAAAATAAAACAACTAAATAAATGATATGTAACAGCAAGGATACACAGATAGTGGGGTGACTTGTCATCTGTTCCCGAAGTCTGTAGAAATACAAGGTTACCGCATTAGTATATTTAACAGTTACACATGTAAGTTTCTTTCTCATTTATAATGCTATTCTTTACCATTATCAAAGTGTATTTACTTTTAATACCTATTTCTTCATATGACAGTTGATGGTGTTATTTTTCTTAACTACAAAGAATATTTGTGTAACATGCAAATGCTAAATAATTGACATTCACGTGTAATGTATAATTCTAGATTAATCAAATAGTTATTTTGTGGAGGATATATTTTCAATCATTATCCATAAAAGCAGACTAAGGATGTTGAACACATTGTCATTACGGTGAAATCTCAACCAAACATCAATCCACACCTGTGCATTTGTAATGTGATTGTGTGCTTAACAAACAAATTTAAAACTCTTATTGTCCTCATCCAAAAACTTACAGCGCAAAATACGTTTGATCAAACACCTCCGGTCAATCATATAGTTAATGTCATAGAAACAAATTATTATTTTTTGTTATGTATTTTTCTTCAGTTAGTGCTGTTACTGATAAGTAGAACAATTTGCAATAAAAAAGGTTTTAGCAGTAAGTCATGTACACAAAAAAGCAGGTGATTTAGGGCATGCAAGTAACAGCAGACATTGTATTTTCATGCAGTTCGAGGATCTTAACACAAATCACTTATCAAGAGTTCCTTCATTATAAACGGGTGAAGGAAGTCAGGTATGTTTTATGTGGGGTTTGGAGTGGGTGGGGGATTGTTCACATAATTTAAGTTAATTATCAATAGAAGTAAAACTCTATCTATTAATTTTTTTTTTTAAACTTTAGTTCAAATCACTCAGTGTTATACATACTGCCAAACGCTCTGACCACTGGAGACTGTCCAGTTTAATCAGGGATCCTGACTAGCACATTATCAATTTGATGATTTCAACCCGGAGCTGAAATACTTCCAGGTTACATACCTTCTTTTTCAAGTTTGTTGGTAAAAGTAAACAAACATTTATAATTATTCTACTGCACAAGATCACTTAGACGAACCATGCAAGGTAAAAAATAGAATTCGAAGGACGGCTGTGTAGATATATAAAGCCAGAAATCGAGACAATATGGATTGCTAGAATATATAACATGAAAGCATAGAAATTAGTGCAGATGTTTTTATATAACTACTAAAATTTAATGACTTGATATAATAATGTATCTACTATATGCAAGGATATTTATAACAAAATAAATTGAAGCAAAGAATTATCTGGCACTACCGGATAGGGAAGTATATGATAAAGAGATATGGCTGCTTAGCACACCTGGATCAGGTGTACACAGCAGTCAAGTTCTGTATATACAAGCATACAAGGTCAACTTCACTGCAAGGTCAAGGTCAACAAACTATCACCTCTCATTCCTACGTACCACACGGCACATAGGGTAGACAGGTGATAATTGTGATGGGTGTAAATCTGCCAAAATGTAAACCGGTGACAAACATATCAACAAAGTGTGGGTATTCTAACACCTCACATTAGCCCTAGTACATATCATTTCTTCTTCTTCTTCAAAACGAAAGTGCAAACCAAGCCATTGTTTAAAATGATACCTCTATCTGGTGCTCAAATACTGTCTATTCATCTCTAAAAACTAGGGGTAAAAGGCATTAAGTTATATGCACATCACTTTATATCAAATTTCTTCAAGAAACTGCTTGTAAAATGCTATCTGTCAATGAATAGTTCAGTGATTTCTATTATGTTCCTTAAAGTATTACTGTAAACATATCTGCTCTAAATTTAACCTAACACTTTTTGTTCAATATGGGGGCAAAACCCAAGGCTCTCAGTATTCAGTGGCAAGAGAAACGTTTCAGGGAACTCCAGGCCAAAACAGCCCCATGGTTTAACATCAGGCTAACATATATCACTACTATCTAGCAACACAAGTCGTCACAGAGAATGGCTTCATCACTTCATCATCTTTGTATATATCTAGGAATGCCTGCTCCAGTAGAATGTGTTAATGGAGCGAACTGCTGGCTGTAGGTAAGGTGTACACAGAAAGGGAAAACAGATTCCTTCCTCTTGTCATTGGCACCTTTTAATACCATTTCATGTTATATAGAACACAATCTACTATAATATAGACACCTCTGTTGGGTTGGGTAAAGAGGCAATATATTACTTAACTTTTCCAGTGTAGTAGCACAGACTGTGGTAGTAGTCACTATTGCAGATGATATAATCAACTTATATCAGTTAATGTTGTAATGGATGAACAGGGAATGAGTTGGATGAGAACCTTACGAGATGAGCCTTGAGCCTGAGAGCCTTGGGTTGGGGAGTCCATGCAGTGAAGTGTGACAGGCTATACTCACACTTAGGGTGTTTGTGGGAGAAGGTGCTTGCATATGGGTAGGAGTTTGAGCAGTCTTGGAGGAGGAGGTATTTACCCCAGCAGTGTTGGGTGCCGACTTCTTGTCTCCCTTGCCGGTGGGAGCTGTGGACGCAGTGACGCTCTGTAATGTGAAGCTTAGTCAAACAAGGTCTACAGTGACAAACATAACCCAAACCTGTCGACTTCCTTGCAAAACCAAGATAGCTATAACTCTGTGAGTATTTGCTTTGTATTAAATTGTTTTTTAAATTAATGAGCATCATGGAGGGAAGTTTCTCTCATCACAACAAGTTACAGCAACGAAAAGCACCACTAAAGGATGCGACGTCGCACCACAACTAGGCTCTGGCATGTAGTCAGATTATAATATACAGTCAATAAAGACATTTTTAAAATACTGCTGAAACAATCCTCCATGATTTAACAAAACTGTGATATTAAATTCAGCTAAAATTAAAACCTCGTTCAAGCATGCAAACTTCAATTATATACAAAACAAACCATTTAAGTTTGTATTTAAATGTTACTGACAGCAGTATACATACAACTGAACACACGAAGCAATAAACTAAAAATGTAAGCCAACAACACTCCTATCACAAAAAACAAAACTTTAAATATAGCAAGTTAGAAAGCATATCAAGCAAACACTGCTGGCAAACATCTGGTTATGATGAATGTTCACACAGTTCCACTGAACAGTCAGTAGCTTATCACTAAGTTCTTCATCTGTTGGTAAAAAAGTGTACTTAATATACACACGGGGGGATAGAAAGCTGGAAGTATGTGCACAAAGAATAGAAATGTGAATACTAACAATGAATAGTCGAATATTGTAAACATGTAACAGGAGTCTGACCACAGTAGTGACTGTACCTAGAAAGTCCCTCATAGTTTTACTTCTATACTATTCTTATATTGTTATATAGGTATTATTCCTATATTGTGTCGGATCATCATGGTTAATATTCTTAAACAAACACTTCTTCTGCCTTTTTTATGAGCTACTCTGAGACCTAAATTTAACACATGTACACTACTACATAATAGCACTATTTACGCCTTTCCCTTAATTAACACATGATTTTTATAGATAATCACAGATACCTGGTACATCCAATTAAATATTTCAAAAAATTCAACAACTTGGAATTACAATAAATGACGTTTCAGTAGCTGATATAGATTTGTCAAGTTATGTACAATCTTCAGCACTACAGCAACAACACTGCCATTATCTGGGATGTCTTTTTTACTGAATATATCCTAATAGGTGAAGGAAATACCTAAAACGATGCTGTCAGATAATTGATGCAGTGTACCATCCATTCAAAGAAGTAACAAGTACCTGCCTGACGTAGGCAATAACTAGACATAGGTATATCAGTCAGCATTGAAACATCCGTTTAGGAACAGAAAACAACCCATAATATTCATGCAAATCTAAAAATAATTATAAAGAAAATTGTTGATAAAGTTCCATCCAAAGTGTACATCACAGACGAAAAAGAAAGAGACATGCATTAAAAATATAAGGGGAGATAAGCAGGATAGCACCTACACAGGACAGCAACCAAGTTATCTCCCCTAGACTAACAGGATTCAACCTACACAGGACAGCGACCAAGTTATCTCCCCTAGACTAACACCACAGCTTTTCTATTACAGTTCTACAAAATAAATGTTGGCTCCACACAAAATGACAAGTGCCATGCATGTCTACAAACTGCTGGCCCTATATGGCCATACTGAAGCGAACAAATTCCATTAGTTAGTGGCATTGATCACGTCTAATTTGAAAACGACTATCAGGAAACTTATTTTCAAGCTGGTAATTATATATATAATAAAGTCAGTAAAACCATGCTGACAGATCACTATCATGTCATTAATAGTCATTGTATTTCCAGACATTATTTTGACAGACCAATGTTTCACTGTATGCTTTTATCAACATTTTGCTGTTGTTTATAAAAATTAACCATCAGCATCAGGTTGTATAAACTATATTGATATCCATCTTGAAATTATTACAAACAACTGCTTCATATCCAATACATTCTGATCTCAAATGTTCTCTGTGGCAGTAAATTGATATCCCGGTATATGAGGTGAGCTAGAATGTGAGCAAATGTTTTAAACTATTTCTCTGCAAAATTTTCAGAATAAAATTAGTATTGAATAATGCCTGTACATATGGCAAATCATAGCATAAAATGTCAGGTAACAAACAGCTTGTTGAATATAGCTTTGCAAATTGTGAGGTACCTCGTGAAACACAAAGAACTAGCACCTGGCTTAGAGATATGGTCCTGGTGATACAGGGACACAGTAATAATACTAGATCATAGCTGTATGTTAATGGCTTGTTTCTACATGCTGGCAATTGTATTTTAGGTACCTCATAAACTGCAAAATAAAAAATATATCCAAGAATAAACTAAATAAGACATACCTGAGTACTTAACTGTAAATCACAAACAACGATTTGTCATTAACTGTTCTGAATTTGTGTGTATTAATAGATAAAAAGAGAACGTTTTCAGTAATACTTTGTGCAACCGTATTCTTCAGTGCTACAAAAGTCAGAAGCCACAACCATCAATACTAAACACTGGACATGCCTAGACAGGAAAGCTGGCCACTACTCTACCTGTAGCTTAATTAGCAGTTTACACAGGTAGAACACCACAGGTGTCTCATAGGTCACTGTCTCTGATTATATTACAATATCTGCATGCATGCCTAAATATATGGATAATGGATGAACAGGGAAAGCTTTGATTTCTGAAAAATCCCACAACAAACCTGTATATTGTATATTTTTTCCAATTTCTTCCAGCGTGGAATAAAAAATAGAAAATTTACACTTAATTTTTTAAAAACAACACTACTACAAAAGTTTTACTATAGTTAAACATTTCTACCATGAGATAAAATTTAACAATTAAAATAGGTAGACATCTTTTTCACCAACAAACATGTTAGGTTCTGAATTAGTTTCCCCTGAGATTTTAGATATGCTATCAAACATCAATCTGTTGATGATAAGTTCAAATTCAGCGACTGAAATCATGCATTATGTGGTTAAAAGCCAGCACACACATTACACCGGTGTGTTGGGGTATCGCACGTCCAATGCCAGGGAGTGGTCTACATACCCGACACCAGCGGGACTATACTGGCTGGCCGACAAGCTCCAGGGCAAACTTGTACACCAGGGCAGGGACACTTACCTTCAGGTCGGAGAACTTCTGGTTACTGCCATATGTATGAGGCTTGTGGCAGATGTACAGAGTCCTACAAATACATACACATATTGTTAACTTTTGTCATAATAGTTCTCTTTAGAGGTCACCTATCACATTTAATACTCACAGGTAATAGTTGACAAACCAACAACCCAGTGGGGTAACCTGTCTGGTGTTCAATTGGGAGGTTACATATTGGGTAAACCTAGCTGTTTGGGGTAACCTGTCAGATAACCTGTTACAGCAACTGTGTTATAGAAGGTAATATGTATAGATATTGATGAGACACTCAGGACTTGGACATATCTTTTACAAAAGAAAAGAAAGGAAGGATCAATGTACTTCTGTGTATTAATTTGTGTAATTTTAAATCTGTTTTTGTTTTTACAATGTTCTTGTATTCCAAAAATAAAATAAAAAAAGGTTGCACATTGAATTTTATTAGGCATAAAATATGAAAAAAGACATACTTAAAACATTTGCAGAACTCCTCAAAATCCATCCAGACTTTCTTTGGCTTTGCCTCCTCCTCCTCTGCCTTTGCCTCCTCTGTGGTCGGCTGTTCCTCTTCTCCTTCCATGCCTGGGTCCTCTGGCTCCGTTGGAGGAGGGGGAGGTGCCAGACCGGAGTCAGCTTGTTGCAAGGCTCCTGCCAAAATGAAGAAACAATGGTCAATATGTATACTAGAAAATGGTGGGAAAATATATGACCCAACCCCCATTTTGATGGCAAAATTAACCAAAGAAATAGAGCTGAACATAGTTCTAACCAAAGTCAGTGGAGCAGAAATATAGGTCACAGTGACCTACATTTGGTATATTGGTGTAGTTAAACAGTACTCATGTATGGGTTTATAACTTTTGGACTTCTAGTATTTGAGTAATGCAGCTGATTATAAAGTTTAACCAAGATGTTGTACATATGGACAGAAACAACAGAACAGACAAACGTAAATATCCCCTCCAATATAACGTCAAATATCCCCTCCAATATAACGTAAAATATCCCCTCCAATGTAACGTAAAATATCCCCTCCAATGTAACGTAAAATATCCCCTCCAATGTAACGTAAAATATCCCCTCCAATATAACGTAAAATATCCCCTCCAATATAACG
>JAUMHH010127076.1:0-20952 GCA_032359455.1 Chlamys rubida
TCATCATCAAATTGAAATATATCATCCCATTTTTTTTTACCTGTTGAAATAGTATCATTTTTACAAAACAAGCTATACAAATCTCTTATCCCCTTTTTATTTTTCAAAAACACTTCTATATTAATTGGTATAAATGGATAGTTACTAGGTGCTGGAGTGAAGGGTTTCTGGTGAACTAGGTGCTGGAGTGAAGGGTTTCTCGTGAACTAGGTGCTGGAATGAAGGGTTTCTGGTGAACCATGTGTTGGAATGAAGGGTTTCTGGTGAACCATGTGTTGGAGTGAAGGGTTTCTGGTGAACAAGGTGCTGGAGTGAAGGGTTTCTGGTGAACAAGGTGCTGGAGTGAAGGGTTTCTGGTGGACGTGACGAGTTCACAAATCTGCATTGCTATGAAATGGAAATGGATTCAAAAAATGCCCCTCCCCCTCTTCCAATCAGACAGAAATGTCCACACTTCCGGTCAGGGAAAGATATAGAGGTTCACCAACGAGTGGTGGTTATCATCATGTTTATCTAACTCGCAACCATATGCATTGTCTTTATCGTTAAATCTACATTTTAATATTGCTTTGCCTATGCCCTCTTTTACCAAAATTTCGGTCAAGAGTTTGGATAAAAATATTCAATTATTATGTAGCCTCGCAAAGTCTCTACTCTGATCCTAAGTCTACCACCTCGAGTAGCATAATACAGATTCTATATAAGTCTCATCCTAAGATTAAAGACGAGGGGAGTCCCCTGTCATAAAAATTGTAATATGACATGTCAACAATGCATTGACGTCACGCCAACAATAGCAGATCACGGTTATAAATCATTTGGTTTTCTGGATAACCATGCAATCACGCTTGTGTTAACGTTTCATTCAACCACTTTCGTATTGGAGGAGAGAGAACAAATAATAATATTCCCCGCTTTGAGACTACTAAGACAGAAAACAATCTCCATTCTCGGGTAGAGATTTTTTAAAGAATATTTTTTTAAAAGTCGCGTTTCCGGGACATTTTTTAAATCTTAAATTCCACCATCTTGGTTATTGTGATGTCATTATAATATAATTATGTCGTTATATTTAACGGGGATGTTTACATTAATACAAATATGAACGCAAATCGGTAACACCTACATGGACGTAAGCAATTTGCGTTCACTCTTGGATGAATGTTTAATTGCATTCTATACTTATATAGAAATATATATAGTTTCAATATAAGTATTTATTTTGCGGTATTGAACTTGGATTTCTGCAACAACGGCAACACCAAGTAAGATACGTTGGTTGTTTAAAGCAATTAATGTGTTATGGTCCTATATAACACACATTTAGTTATTTCGAACAGTTCTTTGAACAGCAAATTTTAAAAGTGTTAACAACAATGAAATTGATGACGTCACAAAAGAGATTGATGACATTACAATAGAAAATGTTGTTATAGTTTGTCTACACAGTGAATCAATAGATGAATCATTTGAAGATATATACTTATAGAGATGTCCAGTTTCAGTTATTTGAAGAATTTTTAATTTGTTTTATATACGATATATGTATGTGCTATATAGGCCAATACCAACATTTGCTTATATATAATTAAATTTTATTATATATATATATAATCAGAAAATCATTCAAAGTCCTTGTGATGGTTAAATATAAGAAAAACAAATGACAAGAGTTTCTTAGTACCTACTCTTTTGTATCTTCAATCGCATCAATCAAATATATTTGAAACTTACATGTATCTATAGCTTACATTGAATTAAGCTTACCTTAATTCAAATTGAACCTCCTAAGAGTTTCTTCAATAATTTTAAGAAAGTCTTATCACAGACTTGAATAGTAACGGGATGTAATAAAAAAATAGGTATACATGTATACATGTCATGTGGAGGTTCTGTAATTATTAGGATTAATTTCAAGTGTTCCCGGTAAAGTACAAATGTATGTGTATCTATTTGTAAATGTATCTATCAAACACTTATATATATTGTATACAGTTTAGTATCTATTTCTCATTACTTTTCCTCTTGACAACGGTAATGACGTAATTGTAGTTCTTATAACTCGGTCACTGGTGTGGTGTGTGGTTCAATATCATCGCTTGACTAGGTTAGTGGGTCACAAGATCTTCATGCAATATTACCTTTGACCCTTGGGACAGGTTATTCTGGTGCTTCGGTCTTACTCCTCCGCTGAAATGAAACGTTGTCTCTATTTGTCGTATACATTGATTTTATTTCACATATATTAATACTATTAAACATTTCAACTCTATAATTTGGCTCTAAAGAGTACGGTAAAAGTAAAATAGATGTCGATAAAATGAACTAACTTTTTCAGCGGATTAATATCATTGCACCAGGAAGCCGCCATAATGAAACGATAAATCGCACACACATACATAGAGAACAACATGGCAGTTTCATCTCAAACGCTTATTCGACTACGGATAATAGTGCCAACCACGGTATCTAAATCGTGAAATCGTAAGCATTGGTTTCTTGAATTATCAATTCATCCGTCAGAGCCCTTAACTACGTCCAAACTCGTGGTTGACGTGCAGTTATTTCAACTGTTGCTTTTCGGGCGAATGTGTACGACTGTATGACTTAACATTGATATCATTTGTCGAATATGGTGTGACAGTTTATTAAATGACCAAGAAACCGAGATGGCGAATAGGATTCGGTCAATTGTGAGTAAAAATAAACGTCGGTACCAGGAAGATGGCTTTGACTTGGATTTGACCTGTATCCTTTTTGAGGAAATGATTCGCGTGATCAACATCTGATGATCATGACAGATATAAATCAGGACGACTTGTGAGGTTTACGTTGGATTTAAATAGAACTGTCTTTATTGATATGTCATTGATCAAAGCCATTAACATCAGTACGTTTTTTTGCAGAGTTTCATTTGCCCCGTTATATACATCACTTAGGTAAGCATGCATGTCGCTAGTAACAAGGCCTTAAGTTTGATATAAGACACCTTTGTTTATAACCGGAAGATAATTCCCAAACGACTGAACAGTATCATTGTATCATTTCCCAAAATTGTAAGATATTTTTTACCAAGGTATAATACTCACTGCTTCCTACTGACTTAGCATGGGAGAATTTCTTTTAGCTAGGTTGGTAGAGCGCAAGACTAGTGAACCTGAGGCCCAGGTTGGACCCCTAGTGGAGGCATTGAAAAAAGTAATGACCTCTGTTACTATATGTATATAATATTCAGTAGATTGATTGAACAGGCCTATGCTACTGGGGCTACACAAACTATCTCCAACCATACTTAAACAATGTTACAGGTTAAATATGGAGATACTTTTGACAAGCGCAACCATTAAGTGACTAAATTCCCATGGATGATTTTCCATTGCTGGCAATCAAAATCAAATCAGTGTCTTTACTTGTATTTCTATGTTCATCATATTCCATTAATCTTCCTTTCCACAATTCCATTACAAAATCAGAAGATTTCTGTGTCAAAGACATAAATACAGTAAAACCACGTTAAACCGCCACCTTCTGTCCTAGATGATTTTAGCGGTATATCGGGTTTACCGTTTTTGAACCCAAGCGTTCACACACCAACTGAACTTATACTTTAAAAAAATAATAATAAACTTTAGAATATGTTTTTTTTTCGAAACTAATTTAATGTATCAAATTGTTGAGCGTGCAAAACATAATCACAATATGTAAAGAAACAAAAATATTGAATTAATGTCATGATATCCAACAATTTTAATGCAGAACTTACATAACCTGTCAATGTTACACACTAGATCTGATGCTGAAAAAATCACTGATGGTCGTTTGTCTTGCCGTGTTTTGTCCGATAGACTGCACAAAATTTGAAATGGTATCATCGTCATCATTGTCCGAGTTTGTGTGCATGGTGAGCGAGTTGATAATGTCATCGTACCCGACAACTTCACTGGGTGCGAGTTGTTTCCATATCAAATCGGGATCGAGGGTTGAGCTCATCCTGAACTCTCTCGAGTAAATTATGTAAATCAACATCCGGGTTCTCTGGTATCACTGGCGGTGCGTCGTCACGTGGTGTGATACCCTGGTATCACTGGCGGTGCGTCGTCACGTGGTGTGATACCCTGGTATCACTGGCGGTGCATCGTCAGGTGGTATGATACCCTGGTATCACTGGCTGTGCGTCGTCAGGTGGTATGATACCCTGGTATCACTGGCTGTGCATTGTCGGGTGGTATGATACCGCTGTGTTGCCAACAGTTCTGGATTGATGTCTCAGGAGCCACAGAGTCCTGGATGCGATTTTCACAAAACGTATCGCGTTAACTAAGAAATCGCAGACGTGCACAGCTTCATTCATCATAATTTCTCCAATAAAACTTACCTGTAGAAGACAACAAAGGTCTAGATATGGTTCAATGATTGCATGTGTACACAACCATACAGCTAATTACCTAGTCAGTCGGCAGTCACATGTAACAATTAATACAATGTACACACGAACGTAACATTCCTGTCATCGGGATATACCTGTATTTGGCTTGAATTGGCGGTAATTAACGAGGTCAAAACAGTGTGATTTTAGCCATTTGTTTTGGAAATATGATGGTGGATGGCGGTATGCGGGTTTGGCGTTACAACGGGTGCATTAATGTTGGGGAAATCCGTTCTGAGTAAATTAATGGTGCTATGCGGGTTTGGCGGTTTAACGGGTGTCATTACACTGGGTTTAACTGTAAATTGTAATGAGTTTTCATCGTTTGCAGTGAAGCAGTCGTCTCCATTGTCCAAATATCATGTGATTACCCAGGTAATACAACAATGGATAACTAGATATGTTCGACAAGTGGATTATTTTTTGATGGCTAAAAATTGTATAATACTATATTTTTTTTATATCAATACCTGGTAGTTTTGGTACCTTTGAATAGGAGGATTCAGTACTATTTTTAATCATGACACTAATGAAAAATTTAACTATATGCACTGAAAACTATTTCCAGTGTGATTATAGCTTTAATGAAAAGAAAAACACACATTGTGGCACCTTTTTATTGATAAAAAAAAATAATGATTATGTTATCATGTAAACTGAAAGAAACATCAACAGTGAAAATACAACTGGGCCAGATCAGGATTTGGACCCTGGACATCCAAACCATTATACCGTCGCTCTAACCAACTGAGCTACTTTGTAAATGGCAATAACCTGGCCTAGTCCCATTACAGCTATACCCAAAATCAAATCAAATAGGGGTTACCTTATGTATGGAAAACTACAGTAGAGTACTCTAGTGTTTTTGTCTGCAGTAGGACAAGGGTCATTGAAGAAAAATGCTGAAGAATCTTAAACTGTGAAGTGAGTAAAACAGGTCATTAAAAGTAAACAAATTAAAAATTTGAAACGATACTCAGATTAGACTAGTCAGGTCGTAAATCTTATAAAATATCAAAACAGTTTGGCCATGGGAAAGTACTGAAGTGTCGTATAGGTACCGAACCATCTAGGTACTGAAATACTGAGTGCGAAAATGTCTAGCCCTTGCATAGATAGAGCCAGTTCCGGTCATCTACTAGTGTGTATAGTAACCTTGTCCATATCTATAACATATTTTCAAGCAGTAGTCTGACTCTAGTCCTGTTTTTTTTTAAATTTTGAAAGGAGGGTGCAAGTCATTTTAGAAACCAAACTCAAATGCAAGATGATTTAAAAGTTGTAGGAAGCTTAAAATAAGCTCCTGATTTTTCAGATCTAATCCTACACAGCTGAAAGTTTAGCGGAAATTGTAAAGTTAAAGGAAATAAAGTGATAGGTACATTATTTTGTGGTTAATAAAACCTTTATTTTAATATATCAGAATCATTAGATATTAAAATATTGCTCTGAGAAATGTAAAAACAATCATGCCATTAACTAATTCATCCCTGAAATTCTGTAATGGACTATTCCAACTTTTTAATTGGAAGAGTTTAAATGTGTTTTCAGGGATGAATGAGTGAAAAGAAAGTTATTACTTTAATTCAATTTAGGTGTGCAACATTATTGGCCTGCAGCGTGTATGATCATTGGACATTTAAGCCGCGGTCACTCACATAGTTGACCGTAGTAGGGGATGACTGTAGTAGACTGTAGGTAACCTTAGTTAAACGTATTAAACGTAGTTAGACATAGCTCCCTAACCCTAACTCCTAAATTCAACATCACTTAATAACCTTACTGCACCCTAGTTGACCCTAGTTAACTGTACTTAACCATTACAGTACTGTACTTCAAACGAAGTCCAACCCTAGTAGTTGTCCCTATTTGACCGTAGTGTTAACCGTAGTGCCATGTTACTACGGTCATCTATATGGTAAACACTGCGGTCAACTATGTTCAAACTAATGTCACCTGCGGTCTACTACAGTCAACTAAGGTCATCTCCCACTACTGTCAACTACGTGTATTTGCGTGACCGTAAGATGTGACCGCAGCTTTAGAAAACATCAGGCTGTAATTATTTAAAAAAGAAACAACATTGCAAATAGCAAATATGGAAATTGCTGGTAAAGTCTCGGTACATCCCAAATAACTTTATTTTTTGATACCAGTTTTCTCACTAAATTTTGAAACAGGTGGTTGACTTTGATAGAATGGTTGGTTGATTATTCATCTGCTTAATGTTGACCTATACACATTCTGATAAAATAGCTAGTTCCAAATTGATGTGTAGCTGCAGGCTGCTTTGTGGGCATTGGCTTTTAATAAGAACACTACTGGAAACACATTGTTGGTGCAGCCAAAGAATCAAAATGCCAGAAAACTACTTATGGTTGCTTTATCTAGAATATCGGTTATCCAAGTAAAATAACCAGTTCAGAAATGAAAATTTTCTTTGCCATTATGACTTATGCTGTGGTTTGCTTCACCATAATAATTACTTTGTCACATGCTGTACTTATATTTTTATGATAGATTTGATGTGTCATTAATGACATAAAATATACATGAATATTATACACAAATGTTCTTGCAACCCGGAACTTAAACTCAGGATAGACACTGCAGTGAACAGGATGTTACAGTTTCCTTGCAATTGATAGATTTGTATCCCAGCCAAATGCAAAATCATCAGTATGCATCACTCAATTCTTGTATCTTACACTTGCACTAATTTGTAGGGCTGATCAGAACTTCTGAATACCTGTATACAGGTTAATTGCAGTTTGTTTTAATATGAGCAATACAAGGTCCAGGTAGACTTGTCTTTCTAGAAAAAAGGAGTTGTGGGCCCTCCTGAAAATCTAATGGTTCAACTTCTGATGAATCCAATTTTTCCTCGGTTACAGCCATGCATTTCCTCAAAAACATCAGATGTAGAATATTGTATCGATAACTTTTACATAAACTACCTGGTGCAGTACTGATGGCAGTTGATGTATATGGTTGTGTTGTCTTTGTGTATGATTGTGTTGTCGGTGTGTATGATTGTGTTGTCGGTGTGTATGATTGTGTTGTCAATGTGTATGATTGTGTTGTCGGTGTGTATGATTGTGTTGTCGGTGTTTATGATTGTGTTGTCTGGTGTGTATGGTTGTGTTGTCGGTGTGTATGATTGTGTTGTTAATGTGTATGATTGTGTTGTCGGTGTGTATGATTGTGTTGTCGGTGTGTATGATTGTGTTGTCGGTGTGTATGATTGTGTTGTCGATGTGTATGATTGTGTTGTCGGTGTGTATGATTGTGTTGTCGGTGTATGATTGTGTTGTCGGTGTTTATGATTGTGTTGTCGGTGTATGATTGTGTTGTCGGTGTGTATGATTGTGTTGTCGGTGTGTATGGTTGTGTTGTCAGTGTGTATGGTTGTGTTGTCGGTGTGTATGATTGTGTTGTCGGTGTATATGTCTGTGTTGTCGATGTGTATGATTGTGTTGTCAATGTGTATGATTGTGTTGTCAATGTGTATGATTGTGTTGTTAGTGTGTATGTGGACCTATTTGGTTGAGGATTTCTGTACACGAGATATTTTCATTACTTGTGTATTGGACTAAAATATTCCACTAGGATTCCATCCTTTGGCAGTTGTAGAACTTTTGGAACTAAACGGAAAATTGACATTTAATCTCATTTCCCCTGTGTATAAACTGATAAAACATACCAATCCTGTGAGTTCAAAATGTAACAAACATGGTGTGCATAATAAATTAAAAACTAATGCACCGGAAAGTTACTGAAAATTTCAATTTTTCATTATTTAGAATATGCACCATGTCAAAACTTGATTATTTTAAAGTGAAAGTACCAAATTAAAATTAAATCTAAGATCATAAACCAAAACTTGAAATGGTGAATAGAGTGTTTGTTTCAAAGCTGATGTCATGATCAGCAAGTGTCAGTATAGATATATTGGTAAGGTTTCACTGTTATATGATGAGAACATTTCCCTTGGGCAAACAACCCATCATTTGCCATAGCAAGTGGTTTTCAAACAGAGGACATATTGAATAGCGTTATTTAATATTCTCTTATCTCTAGCTTATTTTTTTTTTAATCTGTATTTTTAAAATCCTTTTTTTTCTCTGTATGAATTATTATTGAGATTGAAAACAAGAAATGAACTTGGTGTGGCCTAAAACAACTTTGATAAGAGTTTAGGAGAAAGTGGAAGTGCATTTGGTAGAAATGAATAAGTTTTGGATTTGTTTCCTGATGCTATGTGTGATATGTGCAAGCTGATCTGTCTCGTGTAACTCACAAGATGTCTAACGCTATCAGTGTGTACAAATGAGAACAGATGGATCCCTATATCTTGTGGAACAAGATGGATGGGTAATGCTGTGTCAGATGTAATCATATATAGCTTCAACTCATTCACCCCTGAAATTTTATAATGAACCATTCAAACCATTGAATTGGAAGAGTTCAAATGTGTTTTCAGGGGTGAATGAATTAAAATGGCCTTCATCTTGTGTGGTTTTAAACTTTACATTTAGATTAAAAATTGCAAATTGGTTGATTTTAATCCCAATATTGCATATTTGTTAGAGTTACAAAAACTTGTATGTTACATGTATATGTATATAAGCTAGTCAATCTATAGTTCACTAAGGATTATAGTGGTACTGTACCATAGTTTGACATATAATCTCAATCCTAGTAAAAGGCTTAATCATCACCATTTCTCTGGAGTACATGTTCTATTCTCACCAATTAAAAGGATTTCTAAATTATACATCTCAATGAGTACAACTTGGGATAGTTTAGTGTCGCGTCATTGTAGGAGATTATAAAATGAGGACCTATATTTCAACCTGTGAACTCCATTATTGAAAACTTTTGTTTAGAGCATACTGAATAACTTCTGTATTATAACTTTGAGCACCAAATTAAACAATACAATAACACCTAATGATAAAGGGATTAATTATACAGATATATATGCATATTTTAGGATGATGGTGTGATAAAATAATACATTATTTCAATTTTAACCATTTTCATAGTGGTATATATTTTTTTTTTAAAAAACGCAATTTATTTTCATCATGAATACAACCTATTCCGGCACTGTATAGGTACATGCTAATCACACTCTATCTTACGATCCACACAATCTTTAATTACCATGTTCTCTGTTTTGTTCTTTATGTACGTGTTGGTGCCCATATATAGGTCAAATATGACCTATGTATATTAATGATACAGTGGCTTAAAATTGACTTCTCTGATAGTACAATGCATTTTAATAATTGAACAGCAATGAAGTATGTTTAATATTTGCTGTTGTTGTTGGATTATATTTGCGAATTTAGGTAGTTAGGTCTGGTCCCATTTTTCAGTACAAATATTATTTACAGTTTCACATAAAATAATATATATTGTATATGCTTTTTTGAATGTATATAAATAACTTAATCTCTCCCTCTTTTGGTGGGTTGAGTCCTATCCTTCTGAAAATCCTGAATCTGCCAATTATTGTGGGCTAATCCATACATTGTGTATGCTGAGGAGCCAGACATGTGTCTGACAGCTAGTTCTATATGTATACCTGACCCCCTACTGATATCGGCCATTAACCTGGTCGCCCTACACACTACTTCAACCTGGTACATGTATATAGGTATGTATTATAGATAAAAACCATTTTGCTACTGTTCCTTTGTCCTCTACCACTTGATATCTCACCAGTTTCACCATGGCCTGTAGTTGTATATACTACATTCAAATTAGATTGGAAGTATATTCTGTCTAACAATAGCCATTGCAAGGTGAAAGGGCATATTAATTCAGATCTTGAAATATTAGAAGAAATATAGACCATCTTTAAAATGTTTGTTTACTGTTGTGCATCATCTGTGACTACAGTGGTTGAATATGACAAGTACTACTGTAACTGAATCTTGTATTATAAATGTTATATAATAAATAAGTGCTTGGCAAAACTGTTTTTGATGGGTAGCTATAGCCTCTCCTTCATTCAAGTGGTAGTGAAATGGTATCTTCTTGAATATATATAGGTCAAACATTCCATATGAATTACATGTGAAAGTGTTGGGAAGAGACAAACTCCAAACAAAAACATTAGCCAACAGAAAGTCATGCTCTTGTAACTGGTAAAACATTATGGTATATTGTATAGGTAAAACATGGTATATTGTAACTGGCCATTATGGTATATTGTATATGTACATAGTTTACAAAGATTGATGGTGCACATTAAAGACTGATTTGTAATTTGTTTCAATTTCAATTAGTCACAAAGGGAGTGTCTGTGAAGAGTCTTTGAATTCTTTTGATATTTCATGGATAATGAATAGAGTTAAGCTGGGCAAATTGCGACATTATATATAATTACCAGATACTTACCGTATGATACGGTGCTGTATACAAATAAAAGGGGTGTGTCACAACCAGATGTTGTGTAATAGTATATCCTCCCTGCACTAAGCATGTGTAAGAGATTTGTATGTATACATATATAAACAATTAATCAACCCAATTTTTGTTAATTTTAATTTGTTAATAATTATGTAATGTGGTCATCATCATGTTCCTTAACAATTTCTTAGATATTTATCCAAATATCATTGCCATGGGCTTCCCTGCCGAATCCATTGAAGGCGTTTACAGGAATAACATCAACCAGGTAGCACGGTAGGTATTCTCCGTAGAGTGAATATAACTATATATGCTTCAGAGGGTGAATGACATCCATGATCAAGGGGACTAATTATCTCCCTTTGTAATTGAGGCTGACTGTTTTGATTAGTTAAGTTTTATCAGTGCTATAATGTGCTCCTGTTTGACTTCCAAGCTTCCCCTGTTTCCTGTGACAGGTACGTATACCATCAGAGTGAAATACATTATGTAATGGCGTCTTTAAAAAAGATGATACGCCGCAACGATACATTGATATGACGATACAATACGCATCATGTTACGATACACATCACAATACCGTGGTCACGATATGATACGTATTACAATACCGTGGTCACGATACGATTCACATCACGATACGATACACATCACAATACCGTGGTCACGATCCGATATGCATTACAATACCGTGGTCAAGATACGATACACATCACAATACTATGGTCACGATATGATACGTATCACAATACATATAGTAACAGTAGAAGCAAAGTGAAAAGGTATGCTGCAAATTTTTAATTGCAATATTACAACTGGAAATAGACTTGTTCTAAAAAGGGCATGACTTTAACGTTTCACACAATTCACATCTTTCGACATGCATGCTGAGCTGGAGCTGTCACTCGCCATGTGGAACGGATATATATGAGTAGACTAAATTCAGAAACGACAAAATCCAGAAAATATTGTTGGTGTATCGTGACCGCCCAAAACATATTGTGTATCATACAGTATTCAAAATAACGCAATATATTGTCGCACGATACATAGTTACAGCCCTAGTAAAATACCATGTTATAGTTTTCTTAAAAAACAGTTACAAAGCTAAAGTATTGAAATGAATTTATCATTTAATTCAAAATTATGCATTTTAACATTGCTTTTACATCATTTGTTTTCTTAAGTTTAGTGAAACAAGGAAAATGTATTACAATTCAACGAATATATCAAATCATGAAGCTTAAGTACCGGTATTGTGTGAATTGTATTGTGACCTGGTGTGTTGTTTCACTGAAATGTGTGTAATAAGGAAGTGATCGTATTCCGTTTTAGTGATAATTGTCTATTTTGTTACCATAGATCTATTTCACAGAAAACGTTAAGTGACCTCACTGTCTGAACTGATAAGGAAGGAACACATGATGCTGATCTATACTAAATCAATATGACTACTCATTATTTCAGGAGAGTTGGGTCTCGCATTCACATTAACAGACTTATAAATAACATTATGCTGATTTTTCTGTACGTTTTATTATATAGATTTTAATAAGTATGTAATTAATATATCTATCTTTGTGCATTATCAACTCTCACTGATGCAACATGCATGTACTGGTAGATGTAGGTCATCTATAGTACACCTAGCTATACTGTGTTTAGCTCAGTAGGCCAGCACTATTTAAGTACCCCAATACAATTTTTGTATATGTAGGTCAATGGATTTAAATTACCCCAGTAACAGGAAGTTTACTGTCATACTTATTGTTGCATATGTAATTTGAACTGTTCACTGTAATCATTTACATTTTGCACTGATAGGTTTGGTTTGATTTTAAAAGGCTTATATTTTTTTTAACGTCCCATTAACAGCTTAGGTAATTTAAGGATAAATACTGAATAGGTGTCTGTTAAAAGATTCATAGGTAAAGTAATGGATACATGGTATTTCAAACTGTTTAAGGACAGCTGCTATCAAATGACATAATGATATCACAATAAGCTTGCATGACATGCATACATTATACTTTTTACGTTATAAAACAGGCTGTATCAGTGGTTGACCAAAGTATAGTCTATAGTTAAAGTATACAGTGTACAGAAAGTGAAGGTTTTATACTTTTGTGTTTACATTGTAAAACAAAGGCTGTTTTAGTGGTTGTCCTTGCATTGTTGTATATAGTTTTATCTGTTTATGAGTCAAATATAATAGGTAATGTAAAGGTTTTGTAGATGTTTACACTGTAAAACAGATGCTGTATTGGTGGTTGGCCTGCTGGCTGTAGTTTTACGGGTCAAAGTAAGGTGAAGGTTTTGTACTTGTTTGCTGTGTCTGGCTAGATACTGATAGAGTAGGTATATAATGTACTGATAGTGAGTCAACTATTATTCAATGTCATTAAATCTTATCTACAAAGTATGTTAAAAAGTGATAATATAACTTTTAGCCTCAACTAATATTATCGATCTGGCTATATTCACTGTGCATTATTTACATGTATTGTCATGTGAAGTACTGCAGATTTTGTTATTGAAGGTCATTAAAGATGATTTTCCAGCTTTATTATTCAAATCAAATGCTTGTTAAGTCAAATGTGATGGAAATATTATTATAGAATATAAAAGAATTGTTTGTAATGGAGGGTACAATGGTTATTATAAATTTCTCAACCAATTTTTATTTCCATTTTCTGTTTTAGTTTCCTATTTATCAAACAATGCATCTGTTCTATTTATCAAATAATGATTCTATTTTTTAAACGAAAGGTCTTTTTCAAATGTGATTTCTATGTATAGCTTAATTGCCAATGAGATTTTCATTCCTTTTTGCTGAATTCCATTCTGACTTAACATGTACACACTAAGGTATATATGTCATGTTTGCAATTTGTGTGTCGTTTAAAATAAGGAAACTTTTGATTCGACACCTCTTTAAAGATATCCATGTAGTTATTTTGCATGGTTACATGTTAAAGAGTACGGATCAAATGATTTGAATGACTTGTGAGTATTTGATATTAAAATGTACATGATTGCCACATTGTCAATTATTCAAGAGCATAACTAGATTACATCCCACAGTTTGTTTAGTGTCTATACTACCATATGTGAATATGATTATTTTCCTCAAGAGAAGGTTACGTGTGATGAGGCTACGTGTAGCTGGTCTTAAGCTTGATTTGTTTTCTTCAGGTTTTTGGACCAACGACATAAAGACCACTACAGGGTGTATAATTTGTAAGTATTCCACATCCTCTGTTCCTTTGTAACTATTGCATTACATCTTCCATTGGTAGAATCCCATCACCAATATCTGTACCTGAAATTACAAGTATACCATGACCTTTATATATACCTTTTAAGTATCCCTTGACCTCTACACCCTATTTGTAAATATTACACTTCTGTCTCAGTGTCTCTACCCTTGTACATATCACATACCACAACTCTCTACCCTTGTAAGTATCACATACCACAACTCTCTACCCTTGTACATATCACATACCTCAACTCTCTACCCTTGTACATATCACATACCACAACTCTCTACCCCTGTAAGTATCACATACCACAACTCTCTACCCTTGTACATATCACATACCTCAACTCTCTACCCCTGTAAGTATCACATACCACAACTCTCTACCCTTGTACATATCACATACCTCAGTTGTTAGTATAATGTGACCGGGTGGGGTGTCCTGCTGGTTGTCTTCGGCAGTATGTTTCAGTGAGGTATACATACATGTACATGTATGTTAACATAACATGACCTCTATGCCTTGTATCTTATGACCTCCACATATTCAGTGTATGTATTCCATGACTGTCACCTCCTTTCTTATATATTGTCAAGGTGATTTGAAGGTTCATGTTAAGTACAAACCCACAAAACTTATATAGCATAAAGTTTATCAGTAACACGATTGTGCTTAATAGAACATTTGATCTTGTACCAAACCCAGAAATTAAAAGAATGTACATCAATGGTTAAAATCTTACAGAATATTTAAGAAACTTTCAAGTTGTACGGTGATCATGAGTCTTTTATACATATAATTTTCATCATGAATTTCAATATTTTTGTAAACATACAAATTAGAGTTTTACATGAACAGGAATAACTGGACCCAAATATTTCATCACAGTACATCCAAAGTTCTAGCTAGCCGTGTCTTCGTGTTTGAATACACTTAAGACTAAGGGTTATGAACTTTATTGTCTTCCTGGTTGTGTTGAAGAACTTTATGTAGTTTTAAAGTACATGTAAATGTATATATACTGGCTGTTTGGTATTAAATGGAAAAGCACTTGTAAATATAGACCAGAAGTGGGAAGAGCTAGCCAGTCTTATATACACACACACCAACCTGGATCTGTTTAGTTTTCATTCACCTACTAGAAGGGCAACTGACCTTATGCTATAAGGTGAATCATTTGTCAATTTTTCCTTGAAGACGCTTTTAGTCTAGAACAGCTGAGCTACTTTTAAACTCAGTTTAGTCAGGAACATTGTTGGGCCAATGGAACTCAATTTTGTATCAAGAATGGATTTGGCCCAGTCCTCAAGGGGAGCAGTTATAGGGCCACAATGCAGGAATTTTGAGTGTATAGCTGTATAACTAATGATTAAAATCCCCACTATGCAACAGCATAGGTCACAAGTGACATACAATCATGCTACCAGAATTGGCCAGGGGTCATTCCCTGCCCCTTCCCCCCAGGGACATAGTTCCTTTGGCCATGCAGTACCTTTGAATGAAGGGATAAATATATCTATGCTACTTACTAGTACTAAGATCGAACTCTGGGTCCAGCCTTGCTTGTTCATATAGAGATTATATTAGTTCCTGTGTCATAACATGGAATTGGTTGAGATCCCCCCTATCAACACTGCTAGGCATAAAGAGACCAAAATACTCTTAAAATACATTATAAATGGTTACAATTGGCTTGGCTTTGCCATTTTCACATTGGTCAGTAAACTACACAACAACTGCATGAGTAAGGAAATATATATATCCTGTCATGTATTTGTCAGGTAATGTTTTGAGGATTGAAATGAGGGAGTACTAAGAATGACCAAATTGAATTGAAAATTTCAATACTGCACAATAACTAAAACATACTTGATCACATTCATCATGACTAATTCACTGTTATAATTCACTGTTAATAAAATTAGCCAGTTGTCAGGAAAAGGCCACTTAATAATGACCATGTACATGTTTCAATACATTTTCTATTTCCCTGATGTCATACTCTTTCCTGGACATCATATGCATGTCCTGTTGTAAAAGTTCAATGACGTCCCCCCAACCCCCTCCCTGACACTACGTAGTGAATTGGGTAGGGCTCGCTATTAGGAGTATTTAAGGAAGTCCGGTTTTCACAACAGACAGCTAGAGATCTATTTGATAAATGTTAACACTTGAGTGACAGCAGCGTAGATGAAACTTACAAATTATATATTATGAAGAATGTCTGGTGTATTGTAGCTTACTGAATTGCTGCTAGTTTCGATCATCATGATACTGTTGCTATTAGTAAAACACTTGTGATTGTGGTATGCTATTGCCGTAGCAGGGTTTTCCTGCCTAACCCTTTCACCACTGTATACCAAAATGGACTCATCCAGATCAATGCGTGGAATAATTAACTAAAGTTACATAGGGGTGAAAGGGCTAATGTGACTGAATTTTAGCCAATTAGGATTTACACATTTTTTCTGTACATTTTGATTGAAACTTTGAGAACTCTGCTTCAAGCAAAACAAATATCTTAATTCTCCTTATTAATGCTTATAACATGAATGACGTCATATAATCTTAAAGTAAAGAAAGAAGAAGGTGGATTCAGATGTTTCGATATGCTTGTCAATTTTTCAAAGGTTAAGGATATTGGTACACTGTACCTGTAATTTCTAAAATATTTAGAACAAATTTAAATCCTAAAGAGTATGATTTCATTTTATAGTGTGACCTGTTATTATCATCATGTAATGTTGTCACAGAGGTCAACACTGAAGCCTGAGCACATGTCCAGGTATCCAACTCTAAGAAGCATAAATACAGTACATGTTGGACAATAATCATAACATAAAATCCTGCTACTTACAAAATGATAAAATCTGTTACCTGTAACTGAGCGAGATCAGATTATCTTAGTCAAGGGCTAAGATTATGTAACATAATCCAAACAGAGGCGTAAGCCAACATTTGGATGCTGCAGAATCTTAGCCCAAGACTGAGAAAACTTTATCTTCCTCAGTTTCAGGTGATTGTTTTTTTTCTCGTACTTTTTTTGTTAGAAAACTATTGAATTTTGCTACATGGTTTACAGGTATCCTGTACTTGTTTGGGGACTCAAATTAATATGGCCTCTTCACTACTGAAGCTATATATTTTGAATGTGAAAACTGTAGTCTTCCTTTCAAACAAATAAAATGTGTTCACAGTGAAGATTATATTTTACCTACAACATAAATCTAACATCAAAACAATACATACAATAAAGAAACTGAATATTTATAATGTATGTGTGTATCACTTCCGTTAGAAGAAGCTTGGAAGAATAAATTATAGTGTGAAAATTCTGCGAAATTGCGCAGAAAGGTGCCAGATAGATCAGACATGATAGAAAAATCTAGCATGGGGTATAACAAGGCATATCCCTGTCTGAGCATCTTTGCTAGCCAAGTGTTCGCTTCGTATACTCTCCACTTACCCTTGGCTGATATAGCTGTGTTTACCGAGCATTCAAATTTCGTGCGGTGCCAATCGCTCGCATCTAATGAAATCGCGTCTTACATATAGCGCTGTTGACGAAGGAAAACAGTAGTGGCGATGCCCTGTACGGAAGCACGTTGTCGTTTATGTCAGAGTGTTTTGCCCCCAAAAAATAGGCAAACAATTTTTCGGGAAACTTCTGCAGTTTTAAATCAGTTGGTAGAAATCCTTGACTACGTGCCACATGTAAATGATGACCTGGGAAAATATGTGTGCTACCTTTAGATTGTTTCCATATTGCTCTGTCATTTATACTCCGCCTCGACATACACATGCTTTTGTCAACACGCCGATTGAGTGTGTATGTAACGGTCATTCTGATTGGTTAAAAGTTTTTTGGGAGAAGAGCGATAACTCGGTATATCCGCTAGGGAGGGAATTATGAAAACACGAATCTCAGACAGTTACCGTCACATGTGTACTTTATTTTCCAATCCAGATGTACAGAAAGATCATATGACCCAGTAAAGTTCCACAAGCGTGTGGTGTGTTACCCATTTGAAGATCACAATCCACCACGCCTAGAGCTGATCAAACCATTTTGTGAGGATCTGGACGACTGGCTTAGAAAAGACAAAGAGAACATCGCCGCCATACACTGCAAAGCTGGCAAGGTAAGTGACACCTCAATGTTATCTCTCTTCCAAGTACAAGGACAAAAATGTAGGTTCTGCAATCATTTCTACAATCAAGTGGTTTAGGGATGAGTTTCATTTCCTGGTACTGTAAAGTTTTGTGCACATGGTCCATTGTAGTGTTTTCCTTAGTTGGTGTTAAAGGCCTTTTTCACACCAGGACATTTTTGCTGCATTTTCCCAATTTGATTGGTTATCAGTTTACTACAATTTTAAAGCAAATGCTTACATTTCCATCTTGTTCACATGGGTTGATTTATGTCTCGAAAAACATTATGTTGCTGTTACCTATTATATATGTGTTCTAAGAAAATATTAAAAAAGAAAAAAATAGAATTTTGTGAACATCTCACTAAATTGTCCCTTTCAAAAAGGTACACTCTCTAGTTTCTTTGAAAAGGTAGAGAATATATCACTGTTATTAAATAAATATGAAGATGGTTTATGGGTTTACTTTTGTTACAGGGACGGACAGGTGTTATGATCTGTGCCTACCTCCTGCACAGAAATCTGTTTTCAGATTACCAAAAGGCCTTGCTCCATTACGGCCAGACAAGGACCAGGGACCATAAGGTGAGTGCCACATTGAACCAGAACATCCTTTATCATAACTGTCTTCTGTACCGACTCTGTTCACTTAACTCAATTGTGGTTATTGAAGGTCATGAAAAACCACATGACACTGATCATGGTAAGTAAATGTGTGAAAAAATAAAAAATATCTTTTGTTAGTTGTAGGTTCTTGGCTGGTTATGACTTGGGACAATATTTAATATATAAAGAGTTATGATTTTACGTGACCAATGTACATGTATTATGGTTAAGTGTTTTCTGTCTGTCCGCTTGTTGCCCTGACAACTGCTTCCTCAATTCCATCTTATTTCCTTGAAACTAGGTAGAGTTTACCATGTGCACTGTTCCCACTTAAATTTGCATGTGTATCGGACACATAATTATTTCCGTAGTTATTGCCCTTCGTATACCTTGGTACCTACCTACATTAATTAGTAAAGCTGTGACAGTATGTGGAAAAATATATTGCGATAGGCAGGAATACTGTATTGCATTGTAAAAAAATATTTGCTGTACATAACTATTTTTCAAAATCTTATTTTTATGCATCTCAAGTATTTCTTCTTTTAACTTTGAAAATCACTGCAGTCTAACAGATATTAATAGTAATGGGAATCGGTTGGCATTCTATAATTAATTATTGGTTCGATGGAAATCTTACCTGTGTGGTGTTATGATATATACTTAATTTTGACAGCATTTTGACAACACATTTGAATGAAATTAGGTACAATTTTCAGAATAAGTTACATTTTTCCTCTGACAATATATATCTATACATTCCCTTTGTATTGCAATATATGAGGTAACACTCCAGGCATATTTTGGCACCCCTTTTTTAAATGTAGGACCATTAAAATCTTGTCCAGACTACTACAGTCAGTAATCACAAGTTCCTCTTGTAAATCAAAAGAATCAGAGTTTTTGTTGCATATTACCCATACATAATATTGAGTTTAATGATTGATGTTAACCAGCCTTGGATGGTGATCTGTTCAATGAACTATTTGTAAAGCTGTATTTAACTAACCAAGTTGACCCTTGTCAATGTTTTGCAGGGTGTGACCATTCCTAGTCAGCGCCGTTATGTCTGGTACTACGGATATCTCATTGAACGCCGTCTACAATACAAACCAGTTACCCTGTTGCTGACAGGCATTGAATTCATAAAAATTCCCATGTACAATGGAGGCACTTGCAGTAAGTTTTTGATGGTCTTAAGTTAACATAATGTAATAGTAATAAACGTTAAATACAAAAAAACAGATATTACTGTTTCGGGTGAAATTCTGTACAAAAATACAAATGCTATTACAGAATTCTGTTTTTCAGCAAATAAAAACATACCTAATTAAAAAATAAGACATATTGTCGCAAGAAACAAAATGAAATACTTTTGGTTACATTTTTAAAATAACTTAAAAATAACTGGAAATTTAAGCTAATATCATCTTAATTAAATCTGTGCAAAACTCAGTCTGTGTAATCCTATCAACTCACTTTAGATTATGTATTGAAGCCTTTTATGTTCACACAAAATCAAACGTTTCCAACTTTAGTTTTACTGATATCAACTTCCAAAGTCTGACTAATCTTACTTTTTGTTAAATAAATATTTAGATGTGAAAATATACAGACAAGTAAATTAGAAAATATATATTGTATACGTTATGAGTTGATTAAAATCAAAATAACTTGGTGTTCCTCTGGGATGCTCCTCAGGGTTAATTTTAATTCAGATTATTGATTGACGAACAATGCTTCTTAGGGTTATATTGACTACAATTTAAAATATTCAGTGACTACCGTAACTGGATACTCATCATGGTTAGTAAAGTATTGAGTACCAACTAGGTGCTCCTCTGGGTTAATTACAGTTTAAAATATTGAGTAACAAACTAGATGCTCCTCTGGGTTAATTACAGTTTAAACTATTGAGTACCAACTAGGTGCTCCTCTGGGTTAATTACAGTTTAAAATATTGAGTAACAAACTAGATGCTCCTCTGGGTTAATTACAGTTTAAACTATTGAGTACCAACTAGGTGCTCCTCTGGGTTAATTACAGTTTAAAATATTGAGTAACAAACTAGATGCTCCTCTGG
>JAUMHH010127187.1:0-20951 GCA_032359455.1 Chlamys rubida
GACGTTACTCTCACAAACCAATGACGTAACAATCAATACCTGCTCACAAGACAAGATAACTCTGCAATACGCAAAGACGGAATTGCCGTTCATAGCTTCATATAGCAATTCGAATAGGTTACTACAGCACAGTGCTGTTTTGGGTTCATAACATCGTTGTTGCAGACAACGGTTCTATACTAAGAGATGCTGCACAATGGGCCATACAAATTCTTAACAAGTCTAATGCCTCACTGATAATAACTACGGCCGGGTAATGACCAGTAGTTGTCACAGTGATCTGGTGAGCTGATCATTACCTACTATTTTAGGTTAACTATGCAGTGCTCCTTCATTAATGATTAAGCAAGTACTCTGCAAAAAGGTGTTTGGTTTGGTTTTATTAAGCTTAGCGTTCTATTAATTGATCATTCATGCGTTATTATCAGACAAATGATCAGTCATGCGTCATCATCAGGCGAATACTCTTTCTATGTTATCATCAGGCGAATGATTAGTTATGCGTTATCATCAATCGAATGATCAGCCATGCGTTATCATCATGCGAATGATCAGTCATGCGTTATCATCATGCGAATGATCAGTCATGCGTTATCATCAGACGAATCATCAGACATGCGTTATCATCAGACGAATGTTCGTCAAACGTTAGCATCAGGCGAATGATTATTCACGAGATATCATCAGACAAATTATCAGTTATGCGCTATCATCAGGCGAATGATCAGCCATGCGTTATCATCATGCGAATGATCAGTCATGCGTTATCATCATGCGAATGATCACCAAGCGTTATCATCAGGTGTATGATCAGTCATGCGTTATCATCAGACGAATGATCATCAAGCGTTATCATCAGACAAATGATCTGTCATGCGTTATCGTCAGACGCATGATCTGTCATGCGTTATTATCAGTCATGCTTCATCATCAGGCGAATGATCAGTCATGCGTTATCATCAGGCGAATGATCATCAAGCGTTATCATCAGACGAATCATCAGTCATGCGTTATCATCAGACGAATGATCTGTCATGTACAATTGTATGTATTTAGCATAGCTTGTTGAACACAAATAGCAGATATTTAGTACAGTGGGTTGTATGTAGAATTAATAAATATTGTAATAAATAATGGTATTTGTTCAAAATGACCACTCACGTGACGTTAAACCCTGTGCGACTTGTTTGCATTATCTTCACCGCTAACTCAACCTGCTTCTTAATTAACCCTGTTCGTATATTTTCATTTTTGTTTTAATGGAAGAATATTCAACAGATTATTCCGATTTAACTGGTTTCATTGCTAGTGGATTACTGTAGTAACATATCTACGCTTACATACGAAATTGCTTAAGTTGCTGGAATATATTCTTACACTGTTTGAATGAAAGACAAAACCAACTGACTTATTGTAACCAGAAGTTGTTATTTTTTAACATTATAACGGTTCCTTTGATGCATTTCCCTTTTTGTTTATTTCTACATATGTTCTGATATACTTGAGATTTTTTAAAAAGTTTTTTGAACTTTAGCACCCCTGACTGGTCCAAAATACGAAATTATCTCATGGAGAAGAAAAACGTTTATATTGTTTGACTTCATGCATCTACTTACTGAAGTGTTAAATATGTTTACGTCATATTTCTGGTGATTATAATTAGCTTGTGACTCTGAATGTATACAAGAGTGTTTAAAGAAAACGATATGTCTCTTTTTTTAGATATTGATGATTTCTTGTCTTTCAGTAATAAGAATTCTGATAACTTCTTGCACTGCATGTATGTTTCATAACTTGAATTTAAATATACTTCTGATGGCTTGGATGGTAGAATGTAGGTAGGCAGTATGTAGACAGACACGGGATTATCAAGAGGAAACATTGATGTCGGGTAGGTGACCCCATACCTTTCCTCGACCGATCGGAGAATCGAACCCCGGTTGTCTTGGTGAAAGACGACTGCTCTACGCACTGCACCAGCAATCCCACTCCTGTGATGAAGTTTGGTATAGATGCGATATTTTTGTTTGTATCAATCAAAAAGAACAAGTAATTGAAAGCAAAACATTTAATTTGGAAAATACAAAGGTTTTGTTCTCTCCAGTTCCGGTACACAGATGGAGATATTATGTGTTAATAAAAACAATCCGGTTTAAATGCTCTGTGTATATCTTCCTGGTTAACCATTGACATATGCTATTCCTACGACCTACGATAAGACATATGTTCTCCGTATAATATGGATAATAATGAATGAACTGCAAATAATTTTATTTGGAAATATATTTTTTTCCCTTAGCTAGTTTTATTATCATACTTTCCCACACATTTAATGGATGTTGTCCGAGGAGTTCTAATTGCATATCTATATGAAATGAAGATAGTTTATTCTTAAAAAAACCAATTCAGGGGGTGAATTATGGTTGAAGGTGAATTCAGGATATTGTTAACCTAAATAAGGTCCTTTCGGTTGGATGTCTAAAACCTGTCATAATTCATGCTCTAAAAAAGATTTTCTGCCTTCAATGTAGGGTTTTTCTGATCAGAGAAAAATTTGGCGTACGATTTGACGTTATCGCGCAACGTGTGATGTCACGCCGCATGTTATTCTTATAAATTATTTCTTAATTGGTTCCTTTCTTTTCATTCCTAATATCTTGTAGCGATACGAGGTTGTTTAACTCTTGTTCTTGTCGATTCAGTTTCCGTTATATTAATTCACCTGTACATAATGTCCCGTCAATTACCAAAACATAGCAGTAATTTATAACTGATGCAGTGTCAGTTTATTGATATTAGTAACAAATCTAAAATAACAACAAAAAACTAACTAATAGTCTACAGTATATCGGATATATGGGATAAAGATATTCTACTCAAGGGTTTCAAATTAGGGTCAGGGCTGAGGAGGCTTTGGGAAGGTTCTGTAACCAAATTCTGCCCCCCGATAGAAGAATTTACAGTGTCAAAAACATGTTGTGTACCTAAATCATGAGTAACTTGTTGTTTTCACCTTTTAACCGAAAATTGGTTAAACACGACATTAACATTACAATGGCAGCACTAAATATAGCAAATGTTCTAGGTAATGTATACATAAACAAGGATGGTTAACCAAAGGTAGATCCTAAATTAAGAGATCCATGCATTACCTTTAGGGCAATATTTATGTTCCTGAGATGGTGTCACTTGCCGATCGCAGAGTGGTCACATTAAATGACGTTTTGACGGGTTTTCGATTGTGACGTCTTAATATAACGCAGTCCTCTGATTGGGACGGCATAATATAAGTTACTGAGTGCAATTGCATAGGATTAATAGATTATTTCACTTTTGCAAAAAAAATGACAAGCCTCGCGTTATGAAATTCAAGAATCTCCCTCTCATGTTGTGGTTATCCTTTGTTACCCCCAAGGGGGAGAGTGGTAATGTTTTTACTTACCATTTTCTAGCACGATGTATTGTTGGCGTGACGTAAATGCATTGTTTACGTGACGTCATTGTATTGTTGACGTGACGTCATACAATTGTTTTGACAAAGAAATTCTCCCATCGCAACCCTAGGGTGGAACTAATAGAATATTTCACCCCATTGGTGTTGAGACAGGGTAATCTCAACCCGAGGGGTAAGATTCTTAAGTTGTCAAACACGAGGATCACCCTGTCTCACTCACAAGGGGGTGAATTATTATTTTTCTCTTACCCTCTTTACCCTCTTATGTATCTTATATAGACGTTACATCAATGCAAGACAATGTTGATGTGATGCGGCTGAATTATCGACGTGACGTCATTGTATTGTTGCCGTGACATCATGGTATTGTTGCTATTACGTCATACAATTGTTGAGAACGTGCAAAGAACACGTGTAGCTTGTCTCAACCCTAGGGTGAGATAAGAAAATCTCACACCGGTAAAATGGTGGATATCCCTGTCCAGGGTAAGAGAACAGATTGTCTATCCCCCGCCCGATTTTGTAGAGACCGATGCTGTATTTCGACGATGAAATAAGAAAACGTTTATTCTATCATGACGTCACAATTGCCAATGCCTATGTTGTTTATTTTCACACAAACCCTGCTCTCTGATTTGTTAGTAAAGTGTGAAAACAACAAGAACGTTTTTTCATCACATTAGGAAAAAACTATACTTCATTTTTACAGCAAAATCTTAAACATAAATCTCACTGTAAAAAATGTAGTAAATACAAATGCTACCATATGCATGTACATATAACGGTTATAACCGTAGAGTGTATGTGAAATCATGAAATATATCTGTCGTCGTTGACTACTGTGACGAACATGGTGGATAATCCCTGACATTGATTCCCTTTCAACATTTAGGATTAAACACATCGATAGTTCCTATAGTGGGTGTACGTAACATTACGATGCCTAAATGGTCACGAAGGTCTCATTTTGTTACTGAGCCTTACAGAAATGAGCTTCAGTGTTTGTTTTTGTCTTTGACTTTACTCGCCTAAAATAGATCAAGAATCCTTAAATCAAATTTACACATTAAACAATGGTTGCCTTCAACACCAAACACACAGGTCAATCCCCGTCCTTTCGACGCTTGTTTAGGTCTTCAGCTCAAGTGTTCGGGTGACAGGATATCCGTGTTAGGTCATTAAGTGACGGACTTGTAGCTATGGCAACATCACAACGACGTCACGTGTATGTCATGTTAATGGGAATGGAGTCAGGTCAGGAGATAGCTCCTGTATACGAGGTAGGATTTATCTTAGACATGATGTTCACTGTCATTTATTATTTCAACAGTGTGTGACACACTAGCTATCGTTAATTCCGGATATGCCGTGCCGTTTAACTCGCAAAATAAAACATTGTATTCTGGTGTAGTGAATATAAATTAGCATACTTCATTGGCTTGTTTTAACAAATGTGTTTAATAAAACAAAATAAATGTATAGATGATATCCACCAGATACTTAGACGAGATTAGCGTTGTGTTTAGGTCAGTCACAATACACCGACACCCTAACAACGAATTCACCAACATACATGTCGCCCTGTCAGCTTAATCTGTGTAAACGTCTCTCTCAAGGAAACGTTGTTGTTTTTGAAAAATATATATTAGAAACAAAATGTGTTTTCTGTTGTAAATAATATTTTATTTTTATCTTATTTTGTGTTTTTCTTATTTTATTGATGTTTTTTAAACATTGTAGTCAATTGTTTATTTATTTATTTTATTTTATTCATTTATTGTCAGATTTGTAAAAACAAATATCAGAATTGTTCCGAAATCTGGGAAACCAAAAACTATGTAACCAAACTAAGTATTTTCTAATCCATTTTATTTCAATGCATCACGAGTTATTCGCAAACCTGGTGATAGCGGGACATCACATATACCTGTAGGCTGGAAAACCTTTTAAAATTTAGTATCATAAGAAAAATGTAGATTTCAATATATTCATGATCAACTTCCATAAGCTAACAATTACCAAAGGATGCTAGCAAAACCGATAAATAATTACTGTGGATCAGTACGGGGATCGCCAATGTGGATGATATATTGGAAAGTAAATATATCTTAAACATTATACATTAGAGATCCAGATAAATGTTTGTCCGACAAGGACAGTAAACGTCGAGTCAAGTGGGTATAGGGACTGACAGGCGGTGGCTAGGTACGTGAGAATATCCACATACTGTTCACAGCCAGTGTACATTTCTGTGACAACCCCATACTAATTACAAATCTTATATTGATCTATAACAGTAAATATTTAAATTCCATTATAAATTTTTAACATTATGATTTAAATATGCAATTATTTTTTCCTATATAATTATATCGGTTTTACTAGCTAACATAAGACAATAAAATTGATTTTATTTATTCTCAATATAAAACATAATACTATACAGGTCAAACGGTCCGAAAACGCTCGTTCACGACATACACAGCATTTAAAAATACGTAGAAAAAACAGATAATGGAAAACTGTCAAGTTCACATATATAATCGTCGCCCACTGTGTTAAACAAAGAATGTCGCGGGCCAACTCTATTGTTTGTATCCTATTATATTCTTGGATAAACAAAACGAAAAGGCTAAATATATTTTTGTTTGTTTGCCGCTATTAATTTATCTGAGTCGACAGGTAAAAACTCTGTATCAGATCCAAGTTAAGGCATTAATCCAGATAGGGAAATTACAGCCTAATTATTACCTCGTGATAAATCGTTAGCGATTTACAATTAATGTTTGATTTTTTTCTTGTATCGTATATTTACCATACACAAAAGTCGTCATTATAACCCTAAAGATCAATTCCCGTTGTGTCGTCTATAAGAGCAATGTTTGTGGGGCGTATTTCAATGTTTGATAACGTCGAAGTGATTGTGACGTTACAGGCGGGATGTGATTTGTAGATATTTGAGCAAAACATCGCGTGCCAGTTGTCGTTTAAACTTGTTTGCAGTGTTTGAGCACATTTTTGCAGTTAGAAAGTTATTTTAGTTTGTATATACTCGAATAAAAACAATCTTAATATGAAATTCAAAATGAGGTAAAATGTAAAGGTAATGAGCTCATTTTGTCCTACGAAGAAAGATATGTTTCTATATGAAATTCAAAATGAGGTAAAATGTACTTTGCTTTGTATAGTATATATTTCACGAATGTAATGTAAGGGTAAAAGACAAACTGAATGAGATAGAGCAGTCTAAAGGCTAGGATTTTGGTAGACTTCATTGGCAGAGTTACTGGAGCAATATGACTTTAAAAAACAAGTGCATTTAAAGGTAATGAGCTCATTTTGTCCTACGAAGAAAGATATGTTTCTATATGAACACCCAGGCCCCAGCATCATGAAACAGTCATAGATATAAGTCTTAATATTAAATATCGTTAAACAAACTACTTGTCTCGTGAAAATCACAAAAAAAAAATCCAATTTGTAGAAATTGTTAACTTTTATTAAATCACATTTTGATATAAAATTCAAATATCAAATACAGTAAAATGTTCGGAAATTAGTCCAAACCAATGCGTGATCCTGGGGTCAAGGCAGGAAGGTGTACCTGTACACAACTTAATGATATGATTGTAGGCAATATATATGTTAATATCATAGCTGTGAACAATACACAGGGTTTGGGAGCTGAAGGCATAAAGTTGGACATATGGTCCATGAAACCATTAAAGTTAAATCTTGTAATTAATGGATCTGATTATGACTCTCCGAATGTGAAAGTACTATGCACTCACTGTCGTAGACAATTTATGAGATATTTGCTTTACAATCAAGGCAGTTTATCTCCGGTTGGATTAATATACACCCTTTTCGCTGAGTGGCTGTAAAGTAATAAATCTAAAGATGTCCCGATGCAACAGCACGACTTACCCGGGTCGTAAACCACAAGTCGACCTATCTTGTAAAATGTAATTGATGTGCAATCATTGAGGATTGTACTTGAGTTGTACGTACTTCAGAATGCACACGCCACGTTGTGTATTCAACCTCTTAATGTCAAATCTTATGGAGGGTTTCCTTTTATGTCATTTGCATTACAATACAGTATTTTATATTCTTAATAGAAGCTGAACAACGTCTGTTCGTAAAACAAATATGTTAAATCTAAAATTGCCAAATAATTCTTCCTGTTTATTAATGCATAACATCTGCTATCAAAGAAAAATTGTTAACATGTGTACTTTTAAAATGTCGAGGAATTGATAAGATGTTGTCTTTCTGTGATGAAAACGTGAAAATGATCACCACGTAATAATATCACCGTACACTCTCCTGTTCTGTAAATTATAATATTTTCCACGACGATTTTGATAAAAACGGATGAATTCATTTTCACACTCGCTTCCCGGCTAAACATGTTATATCTTATATTCTACCTATTTCTTAGTCTGTAACTATGGTAAAACTTGTTCACCCTAGACACAAACTAATTTTCTACCGTTTTGACTATGTATGACACTACTTTGAAGTAGTATTGAATTAAGTCTTAATGATATTGTGTCCGCCTACCTGACCTGTACAGTCATACTAAGTTCTAAAGTACTGAAATCCATGAAACATTCTATTGGAATTTTTTCAAGAGAATCTAAGCGGAACTGATTAGGTTGAAAATGAAGCAACTTCTTTGATCGTTCTTCCTGAAATCCTGTCGGAACCGAGCGGAATTTGTAACTATTCCAGCATGAACATATTGGAACTCTTCCCGGAACGGTAAATGTAATCAACCGAAAGGGTTACATAGAATATTAATTGTCTTCGATAGTGATCATCTATATATAAAACACAAATACTGAATAGATTTAACCTGACCACAGATCAAAGAGAACCGTGCAAAAATTAGGACTTCTATTTACAAACAATAATGAAAGGATTTGCATATTCGATGTAATTAACAGAACTTGTTATAGAGTTTGCTCAAGTATACAACCGGAATATATTTCAATTCTTAACCAAAAAGACAGTTAGTCTGTCTGCCTAAATACTGGTGAAATGTCAAGCGTAGTTAGTACGGCTAGTATTTCAGGTCAAATGCATACCTCTTTCTATTGATGACGATAAATATAATCCGAATACCTATCGTGACATAGAACGTGGTCTTACAACTGTTCATGATACATCAAGTTTCAATACCGTGTTGTACCGGAAGTAAGGGGTGTTATGATCCTGTAGAGCTATGGTGCACGCTGGTAAACCACCAATAGCCATTCATCCGTGAAATCATTGCATTCATCGCTGAATACGACATCGCTGTATAATCGGATTGTATCAATAACATCAATCCTAATCGCCTTATGCAAACATTGTTTGGATATGTGTTAGTTCACCTTGGTAAAATCAATTCAGTTGTAAACAGAAGACACGCTAAAGAGGAAACAAAAGAGAAAAACATATCTTAAAGAATAACAACAAATCTACACTTGTTGATAATGGACATATTCTACAGCTACAAAAATGTTGAAAGTTGAAATGAATTTACTTGAAGAGAATGAAATCTAACACACATGACACTCTGTAAACATCATTAATACTATGTATTTGTACATTCCAAAGTTTCTAAGTATAATTGGATGTCGATAAATCTTATTTATATTTACTTCCCACTTATAGTATATAGATCGGAATCGTAAAGAACATTATGTAGTCATTCGCGACATGAGGCCATCCACTTACCCCAGTATTTGATGACAAGTAAACAATGTCACATTTACGTACTAGTTTAACATATTGAACAAATTTACAAAATCAGTGTTTACTTTTACTTTTCATTGTTAAACGTGAAAAGGAAAATTTCAATATTGTATCAGATAATGTACTTCATAAATTGATAGAAAAGCAGTTTGCACTGTATACCACTGGGTAAAACATGCTGAGATTTCAATTATTCCTCTTAATAGAATACTCTCCAAAGCTTAATGGAACTGCACTTAACTTACATAAAGATATCTTTATGAGAATTGCATACATGGATACTCCTTATATTTGAGTATTTCAGGTGCACAATGAAGACAATGAGCACTTGTCATTCATTATTTACATACAATTCCTTTACAGTTACAAACTCAATTTTATAACGAAATTGCTACACAGAGAAAAGTATAATTACATGTGCAATATAGTCCGATTTATGCAAGACAATTTTGTGAATAATGAAATCATCATATATGCAATTACGCAAAGTGACGATTTTAACATTGTTGTCAATAACAGCTACCCTTATATAATACTATTTCCTAATGCACTGAATAGAAGTATTCAAGATTGAAATTTTCATGAAATATTATTTTCAATTCAAGTTCCATAACTTAGATTGTTTACAACAAGTGTTAGACCATGCGGATTTCCTTTAGATAACTGTACTTTAGAAAATATTGCCCCACCTTATCAAAATAACCCGCATACGGATAAGGTATCAAAATTAATATTTTTACTGACAACGTTGACAGGGGAAATTCATTCATGCATAAGTAATGAAATAGTATGCATGACATTTCTTAAAATCAATTGTGCAAGCAGTAATCGTTAATTTGAAAAGAAATGTGAGTCATTGATACGTTAAAAAAGGATGACAGGAAGATCCGTTGCTAGGAAGCCGTAAACATTCGACTTGTAAGGACACAATATAATCAGCATTTAGTTTTTCAAAGCATTAATATGGTGATTACCTGCATGTCTGATTATTCAATGTATCATTGAACTAACTGAAATCTAATAGCAATCTTCTGTAATTTCAGATTACCTGAAAGATATTGTTCGAAACTGCGGAATGGTGTCTTATGATAAAGAGGAAATGATTATCAGGCAGGGAGAACGAGGCGACTGGTGAGTGAAGCGTGTGGCAATGGAACAAACGTTACAAGCCGTGTATGTTGAATTTACCTTCCCTAATTCACTGTCACATATGACATACGATGACATCAACTTCAACGTAACAAGTGTGATGTATATACAATGTGTTATTCCACTGTACAGCCTTAAAATGAACCTACCAGTCAGAAATGTAGTTATACAATGTAAACCAATAACAGAAAGTATTGTAAAACATGCATATTTAACATTCGGAAATTAATTGGGTCTTTACGTTATACTGTAGGATTCATCGGAGACCTATCATAGCAAGGCAGTAAATTCAAATTAGGATGGTAGTTCTCGAATGGTTTCCGATTGAATTTTGTCGCCTGACAAGACTGGCATCCACAAAAAAACGACATTACTTCCGTAAAAATGGCTTTACCACCACTTGTTAAAATTTATTATAGCATAATGAACTGACTTAAACCCACTGAAAGATCAAATCATTTTCGTTTTTTTTAACGTAAATTTTCGAAATACATTTATTTAACATTAATAGTTGTAAACAATACAGTTTCGTTAAAATATATTGCACTACTAACGTTAGCGCCCCATCATGTTGAACAGTGCTCCATCGCGACTCAAATCTGAAAAAGATGCATTTCAATAATGAATTATATGTGGAATAACATCAAGGTCACTGTTCCAAGTGACACACATTCTTGTATGTGATGTGTGGTGACAGTGACCATATCTTTCCGCGTTAAAATCCTTCATTTTTTACTGTCAATTCGTCATTACATTAAGTTATGTCTTTGCTTCGGAGTTCACTTACGGACATAATTGTTTTAGGTAACTAAATCCTCGAAAATATTGTCGGCTTGAGCACGTAAATATATATATTAAAACGGACTATCAGCTCGAAATATTCGGAGAGCGTTTCTTCTGTCCTTTACAAGCAGCGTTAATCTGGAAATCAATCTGAAGATTCCAAAACATCACCCGCATCAAAAACGTTTCCAAACTACGGAGGCCGATAGGAACCCTTTTTGGTCTGGCCTTCCATTCATTGATGGCCAAGTGTTTTTAATGTCGAAGAGGTTTACTTGTTACTTACATCATTTTTGTGTGTTTAATGCCGAGTGTAAGATCCATTTTGAATCCGGGATCGGCGTGTAAAAGTCTAATTGCTATCTCGCAACATTTGAATTCAAACCCGATAAGATCCTGTTCCTTTTTATGAGATATTTCAGTTATAAATCCTGACCGACCTGCAAATGTCAACGCATGCCTTGCAGGTTTTTGCTAAGGCTCGCCAAGAAGCAGCATCATTTCACTAGGTCCGTCCCTATTTCAAAAACGAACCACCCTGTAACCTGCCCGACAGTTTGAATCGGAAATATTGAATGCGGTATTGTATAGTCTTTTTGTCGTCATTCCGAACAAACTTTCGTTGTCTGGTGTTGAATGTTTTTGTCTTGTTTATTTCAGTTTCTACATTATCCTGGAAGGTAAAATCTCTATCTTTATCCTAAACAAAGACAAAGATGCTGATGATGACGACCGCGCAATGGAGGAAATTGGTAGCCGGACACCGGAGGGGAAACTGGACAGGAGCAAACTCGGCAACTTTGTCACACATTTAGGTAAAACTGGGACCAACAATTATTCGCAAAACCTACTTGTGTCAATTAAAATTTGTGTTTTGTTTATGTTCTGCCATGGTTTCATTTTGAGTTCTGAATACGCTTCTTGTTTCTATTTCAGCATTTTGTTGTGTGATATGAAGGTCGAGGTTGTTATATTATGATGATTTGTGTGATGTGTAGTTTTGTTGTCACCACCCCGCGTTCTTGGTATAAGGACGTGACATACCTGGGAGTTGACCTATATTTGCATTGTGGGTGTCGTCTATAAAGCAAAAGACGCCTACCCTTCCGGAACAACTGGTCCTATTATTCTTGTACTTTTTCAATGGTCTCTATGTAAATACTTCCTTTATTAAACGATTTTGAGTTGGAATTGTGGTTTTCGTGACAATTCTGTATTCTCTAGTATTTTTGTTTTGTGTTTTCCTCAGAAATGCAAAATAACAATGAATTATCTTTGTAAGACATGTTAATATCGTGTTGGGCCGAGGAAAGTATGCAGACAGATTTTACCTCACCTTATCTCTCCGTTCATGTCATCTATTGCCGACTGGCACACGGGTCCCTACAGTCACTTTCTCATTTTTCTCGGTTTCTATCAGCTTTTCCATACCATCCGTATCTACCGATTGAATGAACACCTTACAAATTTAATATGTTTTTATTAATAGGTTCCGGAGTCCCGTTTGGTGAGGTGGCGCTGATGTCAGATGATTGTATACGTACAGCATCTATCACATCTGAAGAAAAAACTGACCTTCTGGTAGTTGACAGGGCACTTTACAACAGAGCGGTCAAGATTGTTCTAGCCAAAGAATTCGAGGAAAAAGTTGAATTTATCAAAACAAACCCATTGTTCGCTAACTGGGCACCGCGATACAGGAAGCAGTTGACGATGGCAATGTATAAAGAGACCTTACCTTATGACAGTGTTCTAGTCAGACAAGGGGGACCGGTGACCAACATCTACTTTGTGATAAGGTAAACATGAAAACAAACCGTACTGTATCAAGCTTTCCAATACTGTATTATAAAATAAACAGAATGGTGTGTATTGCTCAGTACTGGGCTTCAAACAGTTTTACATTCAAAGAAGAATGGTTATGTATCACAACCAGTAAGAGGTTATGTGTGACGATCCGGTGACTAGTACGATACGTACCCTGTCACCTTCATCAAACGAATGACCAGTGAAGCGTTTCTACGCAAATGTGTAAAATAAGTACGACTTGGCAATATATCATCGAGGTCAATTCAGATACGCTATAAGCGTATGTACACGTAGTTGTTATACATGTACGAAATGACGAATCATTCCGACAATATCATAATTTAACAATGATATATATATATATATAATCTTAACTGTTTTATGTTGTGATATGTGAATTTTCATGTTCCTGTCTTGATAAAGGGACAGATCGTCCTGAAAGTTTGACAAATTTCTTTGTCTGCACTGTCGTTATTACTTCTTAGCCCATATATCTATTTGAATAATACGCATCCAACCACCATCTGTCTGTTTGGATCCAGTGCCAATATTAGATCATACTGTCGTTATTACTTATGAGACCTATATATATAATCTTAAAGATATATACATGTATTTGCGTGCTTATTGTTCACGCTTATCTATTTAATACTAACTACGCGAGCATTTACACACCGCAAAAAATACTTATACAGTATACAGAAAAGATGAGTCTCAAAAAAAAAAAAAATCCTACGTTCTCAACTTTCTCTCCATAGCGGACAGGTAGAAATTCAAATAGACCCATCTCACCACCAAGTGCAATATCCCCGCATCTTCATGGAGGCCCAGGACGAGTCAGACAGGTGAGACGCTACAGATTAATCGTTTTACTTACAATGTATGCCAATGTAAGTCTTTCCGTGATGTCTGTGTGATCACTCACATCGAAATTCCACTATTCCTATGTAACACATACTAGACATCTATTTAAAACGTTCGTTAGTTTTGCTCTTTTTCGGAGTTTCATTTGAATAGCAAAAACTCGGGTACTGATGCTTTTCAAATCAATATGATTTGTGTTAGTGATGGACATTGTACCAAATATGATACGATAAGCATTGCGTATTATAAAAATAGAAACAGATGATATATACTGCATGCAATGTTGAACATTGTTTTCTGTTGTATGTCCATAGGTTGACACGGAAACACGAGAAGATTCGTCCCCCAACGGAAGCACAATACTCCACCTTCGTTAAGAAAAAAGACTCGACCAAATACTCCAAACTGTGCATCTTAGGCATCAACGAAAGTATAGGTACAGAAACGTAAAAACTTAGTTTTAGAACGCTACCATACATCATTTGCAAAACCAATATCCAGTTTATTATATATCATATTCCTTTTTCAGAACAGCATCTGCAAGACACCAATAATGTCCAATAAATGTGATGCTGTTTGTTTTTTAAAAGAAGTCAGTATGCTAAGATATATTTCGAAATACTATTTTACATTACATATGTTTAGACAGAAGTAGTTTACTGGGAAAAAAACTGACCTAGTATATGCCTGTGGTTTTGTAGGTGAGGTGGAAGTGCTGTTAGATTTACCGACATACACCCAGACAGCCGTGTGCACCGAGAAGACTGACGTACTCGTGTTGGAAATGAAACACTATGAACGTTTGTTCGTCCGACGACATCCACGTACGATCGAGGCTATGCGTGGAATGTTTAGAGTGAAATTAGAAACGCGCATGAATCTTCTTACAAACAAAGAGGAACTGCCATTTTTAAACCTTTTAAAAGACAGAATTGATTCATACAACAATCCAAAACCTTCCGCAGATAAAAAGAAAAAAGAGCTGACTTCTGCTTCAGCTGCTGAAAAAGAGTTCCTGAATCATAAGGGTCCACTTATAGATATATATGGACCTGGTAGTGTGTTCTACATGATCCGTGTCAGGGAAAAACACAAACAAAAATACAAGGCTCACAAGGAACGTGGCAACTTCAAGAAGCCACTCACAAACGACAATGGTCATTTACACTCCGTCAGGGTGCCACATACACTTTTAATGGCAGCGCAAATGTCGGGCGCTACCAGAGACTCAGATGCCTTGAGTGAGCGCTCAGAGCAACCAACGCGAATTGTGTCGAGCAGACTTCCCAGTGCGCGCTCACTTCCTCAACGCAATGCGCGATCCTTTCGTCGGATTCAGAGTGCCCATCGAGCGACTGAGTCTGATGACAAACAACAAAATGATGATAGTGAAAAGAACAATGATCTGGAGGACGATGACGAATTAGACATCGCAAAGTCTCTACCTGACACTCGACAGGCCACGGTCATGTTTCCAGACACAAAAGAAGACATGGCTCTGACGTCACTTGAGGAGCGAGTCCGGGAATGGCTTGACAAGGGCAACACATCACGTGGGTGTGCACAGGTGGCACAACTCAGACGACTTCCTATGCAGGTAGGGTATATCGTACGTGTCACCTAAAATGGTGTCCCCAGTGCTCTTTGTGTTTTGGTCATTTACGTAGAACTGGTTATCTAAATTGGTAAAGGCGGCGCTATTAGTATTTTGTTATAATAATCATTATTAGAATTCATCATTAGGCAATAGGGTACAAACTATTCCAATGGGTAAGATATCAATCGTTGTTTGATTGGAAAACGTCAAAGATGTGATGATGTCTCGTAGATATTAAACGTAAGTCCTTTAAAACTTTAGATAATCATGTACTATTAACTTTACAAATATGCTTGAAAATCTTGGAATGTAGATCAGACGAAGGAATTTGGCAATGTTGTAAGTACATAGTATAGCTTATCATCTGGTTTTGTTAGATAGTCAAATCCCTTCACGAGTCTGTACTCAAACACATTAGATAGACCGTCCCCTCCACAGTACCAGTTCCCTTTCTCAAAACGTTTTATTATCCTCACCGTGTAATTCCTAATGGTCTTTTGCACGGAGTGGAAAGTCCATGAAATAATGTTTCCTCATTCATGTTATGTAGTTATTTAATTACTCATTATAGAATTAAAAATACTCCATTTTTTGTATTTAGAAATGCTTCAAGTTTAACGCTTATTCATATCGCCATTATAAAAATGTTATAGCTGTTGCAAATACAGTTGGCAGTATACATAAAGATATATTATCAGAACATCCTTCATTGCATCAGGGTTTCATTTTTGACATCCGGAAACAGTAAAGTTCACAAGTCTGTCTATTTCTAAACAATTATTATTTTATTTATAAGATTATTTTGATCATGAAGAGCTCTATAAGCATACTCAGACCTACCGAGAAAACAAAGCACCTGCTATGACCTTAGCACAGAAAATTTCCAATCACATCGTCCTTCTTTGAAATAGGAAGCGGTTCGCGTACGGTAAAATATAATTTCCGTTCTAAAGAAATTCGTTAATTCTATGTGCCAAACTTTTGTTAAACCTTGTACTATGAGGGATGACTAATTTTCGTACAATATCAATAATTTTGTACTCGATTCAATAGCTTTATAGTTATTTAAAATCAAGATATTAATAAATTTGCTTCCTCCAACATTTAAGAAAGCAAATAAAGAATAGTGTCAGCCTATGTACCGAAACTAATGCTTGTAGATAGTTGGTACAGTTAAAGACAATGAGTCACCAAGGTGTTATATTTCTTAAATCTCAACCAGTAATTAATTATAATACTCTTCAGTCAAAAACTCATTCTTAATTCCGCCATACACTACACTCAACAAAAGATGGTATGCATTCCCAGGGATGGTCGGTAAGGCGTTGTACAACCACAGCTAATGTCCATGGAATAGGCCGCTTTGGATGTCTTGTGATGGTTGGTTGAAATAGTAAACACAAAATCAAAATTAAATGAATTCTCAGTGTTCACTTGAGGGGAAAAGATTGAACTGTGTAATTAAACTAACATCGCTTCCTATTGAAAGGAAACATGACACATTCACGGTACAAATAGGTCACGCTCATAGTTTACTTGTTCTTTAAGTATAACCTCATCGGCACGTGATTTGTAGTTTATATCCTTAAAAAAAATGATTTAACAAATTTAAACAAGCGCAATATAATGTGCTTTCCAATTCGCTAATTTTACATAGAATATAAAATTCAGTTTATATGGTTTTGTCGTCAGAACTCAAAACAACCCTATATTCTGTCATAAAATCATCATATCAGTCAAACAAATATCAATTTCGGCGCCAAAGTCGACTTTTATCGACGGCGTATAGGAGCGCCAAAGTCGGCTATAGTCAACATTTTGCATTACCTATTTACGGCACCTAGTTATGAAATCCAAGATGGCCGCCATGTTCACTTGACCTTAAATGACATTTGATGACGACTGAGAGGTAAAGATTCATATAAACTGTAAATCCGACAAATGTGGTGTACCTACCTTAAAAAAAGTACCTACTCTAACAAAAAATAATACTACAAAGTGTTATGTGAAAGTCTTTTATTTAGTAATAAATATTTGACACCGAGTATTATACTTCCTTGTATTTATTCATTTATTGTAAAATAATAGCTTTAACCAATAAGTTTATTTAACCAGTTGATATATCTACATGTATACACATACACCTGTAAACCTGCATATTAGTGATACAAAAACAATAATTATGTCTGAAAAACTATAGTTTTCAAAAAATTCTGAAAATCCAAGATGACCGTCTTGGTCACATGACCTTGAATTGCCTTTAATGACGCCCAAAGGGCTTCATCTAAGCTTGATATCCACCAAGTATCATGTCCCGACACTTACAAAACAGAAAATTATGAATTATTAAAAAATAATGTAAAAATGATTATGTAATTAATATATGGCGCTGACTATAAATGTTATGTAAGGTAATTTGGCGGCGCCGAAAGAGTTAAAGATTATTTTTCATAAGGAATACTGGTTAAAGGTTATACCGTCACGTACTTATACCCAGTTATTGATGCTGGAACTGTTGCTATACGAACATGCTGCTATCTAAACAAAAATGTATCTAATATTCCTTTTTTAACAACTATGAAAACATCTTTAACGTTAATTCTATGTACTACTTTTAAAAAGTACATTGCTATTTCCTTTTTATCGATGTAGGAACTTGAGACGCAACCCAAGCCGGGAAACAAAGTGATATTGAGACGACGCATGCGCTCAAATGATCCACCGGAAATTGAAAGAACTTTTCATAATGGCGATGCTGCTACGAATCCACCGGAATCTACTGAACATTTTAAGATTCTAATATCCTAGTATCTCTACAGTCAAACTACTTAAAACATTCTGTTTTTGATGGTTCAAAACGCTGTCTGTGATGGTTCAGTTAACACAATGATTTTCTACACATGTTGGTGAAAATCCAGTTCATTTTAGTAACTTCGCTGCATACTATGGAATGATCAAATCGTTTCAGAGAGAGATTTGTGAACATTCTTATTTCATGTTTAATATTTTAAAATGTTAACTTTGCTTTAACGTAATAAATTAAATCATTACGGAATATAATGACACCGATATACGTTTCATGCAGTCAAAACTCTATTAAAGGGAGATAAATCTATGAGCATACACACTTATGTCTATGTATTATACATATAAGCATATAGAAACGTATCCACTAGAAGTAACATTATGTACTAATGTAAATAAAAGCGTAACTAAATACAGCCGAATTCGTTGTTGTAAAAATAGATTTTTTCATTGATTTTTAAACTATATTTCTGCATAATATATTGGCTTTATAGAGAAATAAATCTCTTACTGAGCGACTCAAACTTTATTTACCACTCTATATCTCGGAAACACTTCTTGCCATATTTCAGTCGTGAATCGTCTGTATTGCGTTCTGCCATCAATCAATGGCGCTTTCCGTAAACGAGAAAATGCGTTTACGGAAAGTGCCGACGGTTTCCGATAGCATTGTCATTTGTACTCCAATTTACGACCTTGGTGTTAGTCATGTAAAACCAGGATAATTGCCCTTTCATTGCATGGTGGTACTTCTTTTGTTTGATACTTTAGATGCAATGATGAAAATTCTGAAACAGTGAAAAAAAATCACAAATGAGTTAATACAAATATTCAGGGGAAAGCAGTATTAAAGAGTTCAAATTATAATAAATATAAACTTTACAACAATTATGAAACAAATTTTTACAACTTATACTAATCACTTTTGTTGGACCGGATTTTAGAGCGCCGGGGATCTGACTGTGTTAGGAAACCGGAATACCCGGAGAAAACCCACGTGGTCGGGCAGTTGACCCCATACCGTTACACGCCCGATCAGAAAATCAAACCCTGTGCGCCTTAGTGAAAGGCAAGTGTGCTATCCACTGCACCACCCGACCACCCATGTCAATAAGGTCACATAGAAGTTGAAGTAAGAAAACAACCCGGATCTTCTGAGACATGGACGATGAGAAACCATGAAAATATTCGACGCAATTGTTCAGAGCTTTGTTTGTTTGGGATTTTACGTCCTCGCTACAACCAAGGTCATTTACATCCCCGCAACTACAGAGGTTACACTCACTTTCAATCGCTGCACCCCTGGAATATCTCATAGCAAAATTGAAGGCACTCTGCTAGATATTTGATTGGTGTCGAGTAATAAAAAACTTGACCAACCGATGGGCTGATACCTGTCCTTGGAAGATAACAGAGGGCGACACCCGACTTCAAAGCCAGTCAATGTTACCGTTACACAACCGCGAGATTGGTTGGATGTACATCAAAGGATCAAACTAGTCTTCTTGCCTCATCCACAAGGGTGGCGCACACTGAGGCTTCCATTTTGCTATGAAATATTCCAGGGGTTCAGAGAACGTAGGTGAGCGTAACCTCTATAGTATCGAGGATGACGTCATACAAAGACGGGTACCGGAGAGAAAGATTCGGAAAATGAGACAAAAAAGATACAGATCGAAGTATCAAAGTGTTGCTGAGATGGGGGCAGCAGAAGACACAGAAGATTTTAATAAAAAAAAATAATTACCATACTTTACACAGTTTTACTAAAACTAAAAAAAATAAACTGAAAAAGGCTTTAAATTTTGCGTGTCGGTTTTAGACTCACATAAAATTGACGAGCATAAATACGCTGAATCCTCCTAATACCAGGAACACAGACCCTCGGAAGCTGCCCACGGTTGCCGTGTATGTAGACTTTGACGTCACTTCCGCCAACACTGTACACACAGACTGCATCACCGCAGCCCCAGCAAATAACGCACCTTTAACGGGACATATTACATTATAAGCTTCTCGATCAAAGTTTGACGTTTAATAAGTTCAGAAGGAGAAATATTGCTGAATGAATGACTGACATTACTTTTTCACTAAATTGCTAAAACTCATAATTGTTTTTATTTGATAATAAATACATAAATATAATCTAACATGTAATATTCATATCGTGCTTAGAATTGTACTGTTTGGCATTTAGTACTTGTGCTGTTTTATACTTGTGTTGCCTAAACGACAATTAATGAAGATCAATTCTAGTCCATGTGTAAGATAATATTATAAATATTTAAAAGTTTACATTTGATTATTAGATATGTATTCGCTTTCTACGGAAAAGATTTTACCGAGTATAATTTAAAAGTTGTTGACACATTTTTGCTTCAAACGCATGACTTCCAAATATGACATTGATAAGAAAATAAACCTTGTTTGCCTGGTGGCGTCATTTTTGACATTATCGACTGGATCACGGGACTGGCCAGTATACTGAATATTCCAACAGCAGGCACTGGAACAGAGAAAATACCAAACATGTCTTTTTAGGTTTAATGAACAAACGTAAAGATTTTGTTTGTTTGGGGTTTAACGTCCTCGCAACAGCCAGGGTCATATGAGGACGGGTGCCTAGGGAGACAACAGCCGGGTCATATGAGGACTGGTGCCTCGGGAGACAATAGCCAAGGTCATATGAGGACGGGTGCCTAGGGAGACACAACAACCAGGGTCATATGAGGACGGGTGCCTAGG
>JAUMHH010127298.1:0-20951 GCA_032359455.1 Chlamys rubida
TGAGGACAAGTATACCCCTACATGAATGGTTTAATGAGGACAAGTATACCCCTACATGAATGGTTTAATGAGGACAAGTATACCCCTACATGAATGGTTTAATGAGGACAATAGCAGCCTGTAGAAACCTGACACTAATGCTGAAAAAAGTTTTGTATAATGTTATCCAATAACTGTACATAAATATCTAATCCTTACACACATTTGTTTTCAAGGTTCCCTAACTCCATCATCTACCAGCCGCTCTAGCAAATTACAGAGGAAACCCGAGACTACCACACCATACAAACTACGAAAACGCAACATCACAGGCAAGTCTCTTCATTTTTTATCTGACTAATGTTTGAACTATCCGCTGAAGTAGCTGAATAGAACCTGTCATGGTTATGATTATGTTTAGCTCAGGCCAAAATTACCCACTGTAATACATTTCCTCTTTTAATGTTGTATGTATGTAGGTAAGTAAAACAATGTTTTACAATGTTTTTTCATTTGGGATTTATAGTGTCTTAGACTTTGACACTGCTTGTCCTAAGTGAGATGGTAAGTCTAAGGCTTTACATTTGTCTGTAAGGGTCTGTTAAAAGTGTGTGGTCTATTGGCTTAACATAACTGAGGCCAGAATTATTTCAATTTGTTGTCGTTGATTGACTAAAGGTCTTAAAAACTAGATGTAAACCATTGTTTCATAAGTGGTTAGAAATGCAGGTTGTACTGAAACATGATTTCACTGTAATACAGTATATTTATGTATACATGATGACAAACGATGTAGTCATTCTAGGGATAGTATGGAATAACACTTATAATTTCTTCCTGTTTATTTGTAGATGATGACATTGATTCAGATTCCAGTGTGTCGTCCTCTGATGATGACAGTGAAGATGATGCTGAAACAAAAGACACTCCTGCTAAGCGTCCACCACTCAATGTAAAGTCTATAGGAAACACTCCCAAGAGGGGTCGGCCCAGGGGTCGTGTGGAGGTGGAGGAGGAGATGGTGAGTCTTCAGTATGGAGATACTGTAAATCACTTACAATGTAAGGTCTATAGGAAACACTCCCAAGAGGGGTCGGCCCAGGGGTCGGCCCAGGGGTCGTGTGGAGGCGGAGGAGATGGCGAGTCTTCAGTATGGAGATATACTATAATAGGAAACATCCCAAAGAGGGGTCAGCCCTAAGACTATAGGAAACACTCCCAAGAGAGATAGGCCCATGCCAATGTGCTTCCGGTGGCACATGCATCCTTTGATTTGACTAAATATCATTCTAATTCATTTGAGATGTAACAAGGCAATTGATTGGTCAAGCAAAGGAATTTGCGGTGGTATAAAACCACGTTATACTGTCCGCAAATTTCTCAATTGTATATGAAGCCCTGATGGCGATTGTTAATGACGTCGATGACCCCAACTGACCCTTACACGTCATGAAATTGATTATTCATGACGTCACGAACAATAGCGTGACCCTGAAAGGTCAACGTATTTCTGCCTCACTTTGAATATTTCTGACATCACCAACCCACTGCTGAGAGACAGAATTTGAAGAAAACACTCAGAAATATCTTAAATTAGTAATTTCTTTTAGTGGTTTTGGTTGAAATGAATTAGAATGGGGATAACCCTACTGTATTTTAAAATTTGCGGCGATATATCGTGATTATACTGTCGCAAATATCCGTTTTACTGGCGACTAAAACTCAATTTGCGACAGTATAATCACAATATACTGCCGCAAAATTCAAATTACAGTAGGGTTATCCCCTAAATACGGTACAATTGCTTTTGCATATGTGCATTGCATGTCAATATGCCTTTTAAGTTCATGCTGCTGCTAACATATTTTCTGCTTCATATTTCCTCACTGTTACTTTCACATTGGAGTTCCTCACATGTTCTCATATGTTAAAAAGCAGTTTCTCGCCTGTCGTTCTCATTCCTTAGCCCTCTATGGTGGAGTCCTACTTTCTCACCTGTCGTTCTCATTCCTTAGCCCTCTATGGTGGAGTCCTACTTTGACATACATTCCCGACATGCTGTCCTCACATCAGACCGGACGCTGGCTCGGCTCGGCTCGGCTAAGATGGACAGAGAGGGACTGAATAAGGTCCTACAACAGGTACCCACAGACGATAACTGTGAGAGTGACAAGATGTACCTGGAACACAGGGAGAACTTCAATACCTGGATGTTCCAGCTATGGTAATATCTCATATCTATATATATATATATATGTATGGGTCAAAGAAGTAATATAGACGGTAAAATCCCATATAACACTGGATCCTAATGGAGGTATGTCCAAAGGAGCGGATCGCTCCGAAAATGTGACAACCTAAACTTGTCCACACTGTTGGAATTACTTCTTTGCCCCATATATATATATATATATATAAATGATAATCCTCTAAATCTTGATGCGATTAAAGTTGGTGTCTTTAATTAATACTGTTCCGTATGTATTGTACAAAACAGCCAACAATTGTTTGGTCTCATTATATAAAAGCCATACTACAATGTGTGAGAGAAAGTCGTCGTGACTTTATAATTAGATGGTATTGTTAATGACTATAGTATATCATGTCCAATGTTTATCGTTATTTAGAGGATATTCTTGGTTTCTTAGTAAATAACAATTATGCGGTAAATATTCAATACGCAATAATCCAAGAATATTTTGTTAAGTACGTTTTTCTTGTATAAGCAATGACCATCAGAAAACGGCCTGCTTTGAGGACGTCGTTCATTGTTTTATATTTTTAAACAAATCCCTGCATTGAGGTTGGCTGTTTTAGTGTGAAAATAAGAAAAGTGTTATTTGCTTTACATGAGGACATTAACGTCAGATATAACTTATAAATAAAAATGTAATCAAATTAATTTTGTTTGTTGTTATGACTATTATGTTTTATTTAAAATTGTACAATGTATAATGATAATGTACTTTTGGCATCTAGCATCACTGATGAGACCTAGCCGAACGACATAGCTGTATGATACAGTGGGATTCATTGTTCGACATATTGTATCCATAGAAATATTGTAAATGTGCAATCACATGTATGTGTTGTCCATTCTTTAAAAATACAACAAACGGTTTATCATTTAATATTTACGAATATCATTTTCTACTATGCATTCTATCGGAGTTTGTTTTTATCGAACAATGTCATTGTATAACGATATTTTGGTCAATATTTGAGAATGAAAAATGAAAATCTTTTAAGAGGTTCGGACTTGAACCAGTTTGTTCGTATAGAGAATGTCTAAAGCATTTTAAAAACAATTTCTTCATGTTGATAAGTATAGATTATATACAGGTTCGGGTATCACAACCAGTGTCACTTTTCATAAGATAAATAGTCGATAAAGTGTACATACAATTGTTATTAATGTATGAGATAGTTACACTTTGTTTAATACCGGGTCGAGGAACGATTCCTGATATCCTACCTAGAGAAAAAAAGGGGATTTCCCATTCATAACGGTTCCTGTATAACGTCCCGTCAACAATACCAGATCACGAAAGATAACTTATTGTATTCACTTGAAGACAAGACAATCAATGCAAGTGTTTCGTAAAATCAACATTTGTGTTTTAGGTTGGAGAAAAACATCATTTAGACAGAAAATCGCAACCCGCATCCTAAAGTTTCAAATGTCTTTTCCTTGGCAAAGCCTAGTGCTTCACATTTAAAAATTCTAACCCCTGAATTAAACTTGTCCTGTTTGCACCGAGGGAGGTGACCAATTCTACAATGTATTAAACCTTTGCATTTTGATATTTCTGTGTATTTAACATTACATGACAAAATCGTCAAAACACGAAGGGATTATGGTAACAATTTTCTTGTTTGACTTCCCACGCGATTATATTTTGTGAAGTTGTTTTAGGAAAAGAAGCTAAAACTATCTTGTATTTTATCAGCGCATTCCATTACCATATTTTCAAACACTAGTCATTATCTCGTGTTATCGACAAATCTCCCTTTTTTTACAGGCGGACAGCGGTACGCCCGAAACGTTTTGTGAGACTTTGTTCATCGCGCTTGTCAATGAGTGTTTGTGGTGTTTCTACAATGAAAAACGACATATTTCGACTAAATGCCCGTTTAATGAAAGGAGTTTCATATTTCCATTATCTGTGCCTGATGTGATGTTCCCCATTGTATGCACTGTCCCTGTAGAGTTTTGTCATCATAAAGTAATAGTACATGATGTTTCCGGCTTGATCTCAAAAGCAAAAGAAAACATCCTGTTCTGTTTTAATTGTTTTTGAAAGAGAATGATATCGTTGATAGTCATAAAAGACAAGGATGTCTTATACATTTTTAATATATACAACTCACATTTTGCTAAAGATCACCATATTTTGAAAACCAATCAAAATGTTAGAAAGGATATTATATTTTCCTTCCGTACTGTTTTGGGCGAACATGTTCGCCTTCCAAATCATCCTGTGTGGGTGTGTTCAGTCAACAATAAAAGCGCGCTTGCAAGCTTTTCCACTTGGACACCCCTTTCAAAAGCTCAGCTAGGCTAAGTAAGGCGTTGTTGAAATTGTTAAGGAAATCAATTCATGAATATTCTTTGCGTGTTTTTGTTTTGATATGGCACAAAGACGAACCAGACAACGGTTAAATGACGGTGAAATGAATAGGGGCATCGGAATGCTGCCAAGCTTAATGTCAGGTTGCAGCAGACCTTGGGGTGACTTAAATTGTGGTGGCAAGAATGTGGAATCGTTTTCAAACTAACGGAAACCCTTCCAGACGTCATGCTGGAGGTCGTTCTAGGGCTACAACGCAGCGCCAAGACCGATTTGTGCTCATACAGGCACCGTGTCACAGGTTCCAGACTGCCACATCTTTACGAAATGAACTTCTAAATGCTTCTGGTACCCGGGTAGCCACTCAGACAGTTAGGAACCGTCTTCGTGATGCTGGTTTAAGGTCACGTAGACCAGCAATACGAGTTCCCTTAACTGCCCGCCATGTTAGGGACCGATTTGATTGGGCCCAAGCTCACAGCACTTTGACTCTTCAGGAATGGGAACCGGTTCTTTTTTACTGACGAGTCCAGATTTGTCTCGACTTCACCGACATTCGCGTTAGAGTATGGAGACAACATGGGGAGAGGTTCAAGGCAGGTAACGTTGTGGAACATGACCGATATGGCGAAGGTTCAGTGATGGTGTGGGGAGGCATAAGCCTTCGTGGGAAAACTGACCTCCATGCCTTCCATAATATTACCGTTACGGCCCGTATTTACTGCGATGAAATCCTTGATGCCTATGTCAGACCATACGCTGGCTCTATCGGCCCTGACTTCATCCTTATGGACAATAATTCAAGGCCACACAGAGTAAGGGCGACTGAGCAGTATCTACAGCAAGAGACTATTCAACGAATGCATTGGCCAGCCCGCCCGCCGGATCCAAATCCTATCGAGCATGTGTGGGACATGTTGCAGACAGCTCTCTCTGCCAGAAATGTTCAGCCAAGAACGCTCCAGGAGCTTGGAACAGCTTTGGTAGCTGAGAGGAACGCTATCCCACAAAACCGGATACGCGATCTCATTCGGGGCATGCGCAGACGTTGTGAAGCTTTAATTGATGCTCATGGGTCACACTCGATACTAAAACAGTTTCTGTTTATTTAGGATAAGTTTTGTTCAATTTAAGATTTTTAGTGAATATCTCGTTGTTACCAATTTTTAAGGGTAACCCTTTTCATGGCTCATTTTCCTAACATTTTAATAACATTATAATGTTTTACAATATGTGTTCAGGAATATAAAAAATGCATTTTGGAGTAAAGTAAATTAAAGGGAAAATAATAATGATCTTAAGTTCAATCAATCCCGGAATACAAAAGGTATTGTTCAAGATGGTTAAATCAATCATTTTAAAGCACACAGTGGGTCATGCTGAAGCTGGTATGTCATAATTCAATCACTAGAAAAGGTTTGAGTAACCAAAAGCATTGTTAGCTTAACAGTTTAATTTCAATGAAACAAATTTCATTTTGATAACTTCAGGGCGTGACAAAATTGAACTTATAACGTCACCCACATGAGTAATAAGAAATCTCTAGATCATCGGAATAGTTTATGAATTTATATGCAATGTAATTTGTTAATGATATTTAATTTACCACTAAAAGAAGCTCTACTGTTTCGTTGTCTAAGCGGGAGTTTTATATCTAAAATAGCTATATAGTTACTTTAAAATCAATTGTCACTTCAGCCCGGATTTCGTTTTCCGCTTCACACAGACCGTTTATGTGATAAAACGCATTCTATGTACACTTTATCGACACGTTACCTCTAGCGGGGAGCGTTACCGCTGGATATGGAGTGTCGATACCGAGACTAATCAGCCAGGTACGTGTGGTGCTGACGTGCCGTCTGCTCGAGGTACTGTACCTCTAGTAAGGTTTGTACAGTCTTGGAGAACGGTTCTGGAAACGAAAAGTTGGAAGGAAGAGACAACGAAAGAGACGCAATGCATTAAATGTTTGGAAGGAAAGTCAACAAATGAGACACATTCTATTGGGTGTTTGGGTAAAAGATTCAACCAGTGAGACGTCTTTCTGTCAGACTTTGGAAGGAATAGTCAAGTCAACCAGTGAAACATATTGAACAAAATATTCGGAAAGAAGAATCAACCGATGAGATACATTGAGATAAGTGTTTGGAACGATGAGTTAACACATAAGACACACTGTCATCAGAGTTTGGAAGAAATATTCAACCAGACTGACACATTGTAATAAGTGTTTGGAAAGATGAGTCAACACATAAGACATGCTGTAATCAGAGTTTGGGGAAAAGATTCCACCAAAGTGACGTATTTGTGTCAGATTTGTGGAAGGAATTGTCAACCACTGAAACACATTGTTTTCAGAGTTTGGAAGGTCAACAGGCAGCCACACTGTATTAAGTGATTTGGAAGAACAGTCAACCAATGAGACATACCGTATTAAGTGATTGGGAAGAACAGTCAACCAATGAGACATACCGTATTAAGTGATTGGGAAGAACAGTCAACTAATGAGACATACCGTATTAAGTGTTTTGAAAAAGGAGTCTACCAATCCGACACATTAATTAGAGTTTGGAGCGAAGGGGCAGTTAACCAATGAAACGAATTGTATTCAGAGTCTGGAAGGTCTGTTTGCGTATAGTTTAAGGGTCGATTGACATGAAAAAATCTACTACTACATACTAGTCTAGATTGATGAACGTAACACATACATATGTGACTGCACCTATACAATTGGGTAATTGATACAGTAAGTGAACACTGAATGGCACTGCACCATACAGCTCTTTCGTCCTTCTAGGATTCATCGGTGATGCTAGGGGCAGAAAAGGTGAAATCCAAATAGGTCGAAACAGGAAGGGTGGTGCACAAAACTCTTTTGCTATATTAACTTACATAACGAGGAGAACAGGTTAAATTAAAATTAATAATGATATTAAGTGTGTGTATTATGGACCCCGCCATTACTCAATATAGAACATACCATACTTTAATTGTCGAAAGTCGGGTTCAGTGGGTTTGAATTTATTGTAGTTGTTTGTGTTTAGTTTTTGTCATTTCAACATTGAAGACATTTCCTCCCTTTTTATTGTACGCATTTGTTACCAAAAATTATTTCATGTTTTTTTGTTTTTCCAGACCATATTTTGAAACTGACTGAAATGTAAATTGTCGGAACCATGAGACGCACACGGTGTATCAAGATCAAGTGTGCTGCCTGCGCTGTAGCTGTCATGGTTATATTACAGTTCCTAGACTGGCACATCTTAACGTCCAACAGGACATCATCACCTGTACCCCCTTCCCAGGTATGTTTTAATTATCTTCCACCATATTGTTTTACTTTTTTGTAAAAATACAGACATATTTGTTTCGAATTTGATAACGATTGTATACTTTAAACGACTCATTTAAGCGCACTCAAAGTTTATCGCTCAATCTAATTTTGATAGATTAGCGCATGGATGAACTATGCGATAGAGAAAAATGAACAAGAATTGCAATTACCAAATTGATTATATAGCGCAAAATTTAAAGTTTCTAAAAATAAATCTACCGCTAAACTATGTACGTTTTCAATTCTACAAATACCTTTAATGTTTTTTGCCTATATTTCATTTATATATAAGGAGCACTTATGTGTATGTGTAAAAGCAAAATCTGATAACTATCTTCGACTTTGCATGAAAAACTAGGCATGGGACATGATATGACGTCACAGTATCAAAGATGCTATACTATTTGTCTCCTTAATAACACATGGCTTTGGTAGGTTTAGGTAGTTGCAATGCAGCTTTAATGCGAATGCGAATCAATTAACTGATTGACTCGGTGTTACAGTGCTGTAGAACTCGCCTTTCCTCATTATAAACACATCCTGATTGAACATACTAAGGTTTCGTGTTTTATACATTATAAACAGAACTAGAAACGTGTTCACAGCAATGCTGACCCACATAACCAAGGAACGTGAACGACATATATATTGCTCCTTATCAAATGTCGATGAATTATTGATTGTCGGTAGAATTTTATATGATCCATCAGTACCGTGTTTGTTCTAGCTAAACATTCCATTTTACGAGTGTTATTGACATGAATATTGATCTTCCTTGTCTTTTTATGAATTAAAACACATCAATGAGATACTCCGAGCCAGCGTCAGGCACTAAAATAAAAAAAAAAAATGTTCTCCATTTTTTAAAATAGATTTTCGTCTGATATCCATCTGGCATACATCTGTCTTCAGAGTTTCAGATATGTATATATTCTTAATTTAAATATTCACATAGGAATTTGGAACGAATTTCTTATAACTCATATGAAATGGAAATCAACTTAAAATTCATTTTACTGTCAAATATATTCCCCACATTTTCGTTATGTAGGAATTTGGAACGAATTTCGCATACCTCATATGAAATGAAAATTACTTTAAGATTAATTGTATGACAGTACCAAAGATATTCACCGAAAATATGTTTATTGAGCCATCTGTAAATTGTTCACAACACTATCTTAATATTATAACTACGCCGTCCAATGTGACGTCACAATGACATCCTGTTCTTTAGAACGTTAATATATCACATGGTTTTATGTTGGTTTAGCTTCCTATTAACAGCCTAGGTCATTTAAGGACGTGCCTCCATGCGTGAGATGAATGTTGTGTGTTTGTGTGTATGCCTAATTGATGCCTATTTAATGTTTCTAACTCACTAGAACATCATGCTAAAGGTACCAATCACAGCATTCTTCCGGGTCACGTGATAGTGTCAGGGTCACGTGATAGTGTCAGGGTTAACGTCATAGTGTCAGGGCTAACGTCATAGTGTCAGGGTCACGTCATAGTGTCAGGGTCACGTCATAGTGTCAGGGTCACGTCATAGTGTCAGGGTCACGTCATAGTGTCAGGGTTACGTCATAGTGTCAGGGTTACGTCATAGTGTCAGGGTTAACCAGTTCATAAGATGCTCAATATCTTTGTAAGTAAATGTTCTTTAACATGTAATATAAATGTAAAACGCTCATTAAGGACTTATGACAACGTGAATTTAACAATATCTTACTTGCGATATATAGTTACGGCTAATGTAAAATTGTTTCATAAGATGTTCATTACCTATGTAAGTAAATGTCCTTTAACATGTAATATAAATGTAAAATGCTCATTAAGGACTAATTGATGATATTAATGGTTACGGTGAATGTTTCATTATGGTTTCATTACGGTTTCATTAGGTATTCATTCTCTATGTAAGTAAATGCAATATATGCTTGTAATATAAATGTACCATGCTTACTACGGACTTATGATAATTGGTAACTAACAGATACATTACTTGTGATAGATGGTTACGACCCATGTGAAATTGTTTCATCAGATATCACGTGCAACTTTCATCATCACGGTTGACTTAGTAACATAGGTGATTTGATTATGACTTACTAAACCTTTTGCATTAGAGGTCAAGAGCTACGAAAGTAAATGTAAAACCATTTGAATAAAACTAAATATAAGGTGCTGTGCTGAATTGACTGTTTCATAACCCCTAAAACCATTTGCTGGAATATACCTCAAGATAATAAAGAATAAATATAACTAAATAAATATACAACATTTGATACCGCGCCCTATCTAGCTAGAATAAGCTGCTCTAAAGCGCTTTACAGAACATATATAATTTATACGATCAATATGATTAACGTATACATTAACTAATACATGAATCAATACACTTGATTAATTTGACTCATAAATCAGTCAACAGAATGCTATGCTGAGTACCTTTAACATTACATTACAGTGAGTTAGAAATATTGACTCACTAGAATGATAATTAATGATCACTACAAAAACGATCTAAGAAACGATTTCTTTAATAAATGAGAAATGTTATGAACTAAACCTAACATTCACTGCACCACGTGACCATTTCATCGGGAATCCGAGTGGTACATTAGGTCAAAGAATAAAAACCCAATTTACAATTTGATTTGTTATACCCCAGGCTATACTTATAAGTTTGGTAGTTTGAAGCTTTAAGTTTCATTTCAGTTCACATTCTATCTACTTTGTATTATGTATGGAAACCTGGTGTTGTAACATGATTATCGAAAACAAATTGGGAACAACCGTTCGAGTAACAGTAATTGACGGATCGCCAGTCCAAGTTAGCCACGCCCCCAACGTCGTTTTGACGGGCCTTTTGATTATGACGTCATAATAGAATGTCGTCATTGTATTATGACGTCACAATCAAAAGGCCCGTCAAAGGACGTTGTGGGCGTGGTTAACTTGGGGTTGGCGATCCGTCAATTGTAACATACTGGTGACGTCAATGTAATTGGAAATGAACAAATTAACATATCAGGTAGACATGATTTTGTACTTTGTTCTATTCCCAGCCATTACAAGAAGTAATTATCCAGAAGGCGGAAGATGGGATATCTCCAGGTGTCAACAAAAGTCAGACAATGGGATTCGAAAAGAGGAATGATCAGGAGATTAAAAGATACATGAGATATGAAAAACGTATAAAGTTCGACGATATGCCATGGAACACACCATTTGACCTTGACCTTCGCGTAATTGTTATTACATATAACCATGCTAATTCTGTTTTGAGATTGTTGGAATCATTAAACGAGGCCGATTATTTAGGTGACAATGTCGCTATTGACGTTTGGATTGATTGTTCTAAGGATGGTGTTATTCATGAGGAGACCTATGCAACGGCATCGAAATTCAAATTCAAATGCGGCGCTATAAGCGTTTATAACCAGACCATGCAGGCCGGAAGTATCGGTCAATGGATGAAGACATGGATTCCGTCCCCCGAGAACAACGAAATCGCCGTAATATTAGAAGATGATTTGACAGTGTCAAAATACTTCTATAAATGGTTGAAAAATGTTCACGCGAAGTACGATGCATTGCCGTACATCAACGGTTACTCGCTCCAGGGATACAGTATCAAACACGGGGACACTCCAGGGCAACTGCGAGCTCCAGAGGAACACATTGTCTTCGTGTATCCAGTTCTGGGTACTTGGGGTTTTTCTCCAAATCAGAAAAGATGGATAGAATTCATACATTGGTATGAACGTACTACCAAAACACCCGCCTTCCTACCTATAGTTCCTGGCATCCTACCAACAAAGAAATATAAACAAAGTATAAAACAGGGAACCACCGACAGTTTCTGGTCAATATGGCATATTTACCATGCCTGGAGATTTAAGGAAAGGACACTCTATCCCAACCTAGCTGGGAATGTCGGACTTACCGTAAAATGGAACGAGACTGAACAATTGGGAAAGTTTAACAATTCAGTTTTATTACTAAAAACGTGGAACCCCAAGTTTGAACATTTACCTGATGAACCTATTCACTTGAATGTTAACGGTAAGGTGTGCCCTCGATATCAGTTCCTGTAGTAGTACTCGGTAATTACTAACTAGACGGGAGTAACTCACAATGAACTGCTAAGTATGACTTACATTTTAGATACAAGGACCTCTAGTGTTAAATAAAATCTGTACAGGAATCTTCAATATGGTCAATAATGCAACCAAACGTCAGCAGACACCAAGGTGCATTAAACTTGTTTGCGTTCAAAATGTTCGGTATCACATCCGCCGTTGTTTTGAAACGTGACATCCTTTCAATGTGATACATGACGTAATTAAACTGCAATTTTTTCCAGCGGAATAATACCTACCGGCACAGTGGGCATCTTAAGTTGCATTGCAGAAATTCTCAAATTAAGAACCAACTTTCTGCGAAGCTGTTCCGAACACTTAAAACTTTATAAATTACCTCCAGTATGCCAGTTTTCTACTTTTCCAAACTACGTTTTTGTGTTTCGTTACGGGTAATACGGTACAATTTCTTGGTAAAATGTTACAAGTTCCGGGCAATACGGTACAGGTTCTGTGTAAAATGTTACAAGTTCCGGGTAATACGGTACAGGTTCTGGGTAAAATGTTATAAGTTCCGGGCAATACGGTACAGGTTCTGGGTAAAATGTTATAAGTTCCGGGTAATACGGTACAGGTTCTGGGTAAAATGTTATAAGTTCCGGGCAATACGGTACAGGTTATGGGTAAATTTTACAAGTTCCGGGTTATATTGTACAGTATCCACGTAGAACGATATCTATCTAGCTATTATTATGTTACAAATTGTAATTCTAACAGCACTTTTGTTGTTTATATGTGTGGCATATTTTTATCTGTACACTAGAAACAAACGCGAGTGTTTTCTGCAATGATCTATGACAACCACTTCGTATGAATAATTTAATGGTATTGACATAGCCATGAAATAAAATGTCATTAACACAACATGAAAATAGCTTCTTTTTCACTTTAGATATTTGTTAGTTGTCATGATGCTATCTAAATATCCCGCATAATGATCTATATGTTGCTTTTGCCCACATGGTAGTGCTCCTTATTTAATGCATATGTTTTGTTTTGGACGGGTGACACGGTGTTTGAGCATGCAAACATTTCTTAGTTTCCTAGTGCTTAACTGAAGTGAATGCAAGTTGTCCATCGTGTGGCTGTGCCAGTATGGACGCAGCGTGGACTATCATATACAGTAGTTTGATGAAAACTCCCGTTTAAAACAAGCTAGTTGTTTTTACTTTTCTGGTGAAAACGAAACAAGCTATACTTCAACGAATATGTATACTGATTCATAAAAATGTGTTTTTTTCTCTCAGAAATTGCATAACAAAAGTTTCATTTCATAATTTTCATAACTTCGATATGAACACAGTGTACTAATGTGGTTACACGACAAGTAAGTCGCGGATTAATATATACTTGATTGTGTGATATGGCCGGCGTAAGGAATTGTGGGTAATTTTCCCACGTCTGTGATGAGTAATGATGTAATATGTTACAAGGTATACAGAAAGAAAGTCAGTGTAAAATATAAACATATGTTTCTTATTCCTTTCATGGTTTTAAGAAATGCCTTTGTTTTGAAACATGTCGTTTTGCAATCTAATAATAATAAAACTGTCAGAAGAGTTGTCAAGATTTGGTACTCCAATGAAAATATTTTATCAAAGTCCAGTCGAAATTTTATACCGATTCCCCTCGCACGTTCTGCGCAATAATGTCTTTGCACACAAATAACTTGGGCTGCTTTGTTACACGTATATTAGAAGTCTCTGCAAAGATTGCTATGAAAACAAACACGTTTCAACAACACTTCTACAAGTTTTATTTTATTCAAAATAGTTCTCAAATGATGCATGATATTTTGAAATCTGTTACTGTAACAATATAAATCTGTTGTCAAGAGACACACGTCCTGGTAATAAAACTTATACTATGTAAATAAATATAAATTAACGATAAAAACCGCGTTATCACAGTAAGAGATCACATGACATTTGTAAGATAAGGTAGAAAAGAAGTACTGTATGATATACATGGACATTTTTATAAACGTAATAATTGGGGAAAAAATATGCACTGTTTCTTATTCCTTTCCTTTTCATATTTACTAGACCTGTTTGACATAAAGGTCTGAATAATTGAATAAATACCGTCAATCCTTGATACCTCGATGTCACCATTGAAACAGGAAATCGATATAAACAGCATGTCTGATATTTCACGAAAACAATACGGAATCAAAACATTACCTTTGTTTAAACACGTACCTGTGCTTCCATAGCTTGTAATAACAAGTGTCAACTTAGCACATTGGACATAGATAAACGTCTGATTTAAATAGACATACCAAATTCCATAAATTAGCTATATCACATTTTACGTACAACAATATCATCAAAGTTATATTATATACAAATCATTAGAGACATAACACATACACCTTGTACGTTAGACTGAAGTTACATCAGCTTAAACCACACATTTGTAATATATAATACTTTAACGTCAACAAAAATAGGTTTTGGGATTTAAAATTATCGCATTGACATAATGCACACGACATTATTATCATTGCTTCTTTTAGATTTAGATTACTTGAAAAAGCTCCTGAAACCCGGTAAACAGTGATCCTTTCCTATTTGCATATATTCAAATTACTAATGAAGTATGCGAATCTATGCGTGCTGGTGTGCTTAGAACATGATCCGACTGCTAATCTTCATTCCAGTCAAGCGCAATCACCTCCCCATAGATTCACGTAAAATACTACTCGATTTGCCCGGATGCACTGTGATACATTGTTACATAATGGAACAACACCATCACAGTTTCAGTACGTATGTTGTACATGTCTTTTTAAAGAAATTTGCATATAAATACAAACTACAGATACTAACAAAATAACGTATAACACACATGAGAATTTGCATTTTCACAGCGAGTCCCCATGTAACGACTGACAGAGGAGAGAGTGCAGTCATAGAGCTATGAACGAAAGGGTATAAGTATCACTTTGACCCTTCTCCTTCTGCCTCGAATAATGCAAGTCAGTTTAGATTTCAATTTTACGTTAGGATTTTCCCAGAATGTCGCTTGAACTGACGTTACAGAAACTTAAAGAACAAAACGATGAAAACAAAGTTATATTAATATATCTAATAATCATATACAAGTAAATACACTACTGTACGGAGTTCCCTTAATATTCATGACGGTATGAATGCAAATGCTCTACATCAATATTTAATATAAAATCCTCGGACTTTATGAAATATTGACGTAACCGATTCGCGATCATCCTGGCATGGATGTTGAAAACTTTCCTTTAATCCTTATTCAAGTAAAGCAGGTTGAACAGGAGTTCATTTTAAATCTCGCATTTGTTTTCAAAAGGCAAACAAGCCCTCGTGCATTAAATACTTTAGTCATACCAATTTAAAGAGACCACCTTCACCTATCTCCAGAAAATTAAAAGAAGTAATCTCTTAATACAATTTTGGTTCGCACTGATATCTCTACAATTGGGAGTAGTTAAAGTGGTATCTAAACATGACCGGTCTCATCACAGAGGTGGTACTTAAACAATAGACACATGATATATACACTCGTGTCTAAAGAATAAAAAAATATAATATTTTTAATGTTTACAATGAGAACTATTCAAGATTTATCACAGAAATAGCTTTATAATCGAGAAACAGATAAGAATGTGACTGTATCAATACAATAGTACATATGAAATGGAATGTTTATATCAAATATTGTAAAACTGCAATATCTCTCACCATTTTCTGATAAGTTTCCTGGTAGAAAAAAGTTAACATAATTATGTGAAAAACAGTTGCTATAAATATATTTTTAATATTTTTCAATACATACTATTATTGGACGGAATCTGCCATCAAAGTAAAATGACAAAAGAAGATTTGATAGGTCAACACAACAGAACTATTTATAAAACAACCAATAGAATAAGTTTGTTATTCCATTAAACAAGTGAGCATATGTATGAATGTGCTATTTACAGAAATATAGCAATATAATACAAATACCTTTACATAAAACACCATCACAAAAAGACCAGTGATAGGGACTTAAGTTATATACATTGTGTGTATCACTTTATTATTTACAGAGACGCAACCATACACTTCTATCACTAGACTGGCCCCCGTCTCTAGAATATAGAATTAATAAGAAAAAATAACCTTATTTTTTTATCACTTGGATGTCTGATTCTAGAGTTCTAAACTAGGGGAGGATAAGCTAGTAGTAAAATGCAGACGGGAAATTCTTCATAAAGACTTGGGGGCTGGTAGCCAGTCTATTCTATCACATATGATAAAGTGATGAATTCTTTAGGTATTATATATGCTATTAAATGTATATACACATAAATCAGTATTTACAGAAACGCATTCATATACAATATTATCACATAGGCTACAGTATTATATATACTATGTAACTGAATTTGGCATTCTACTGTTAATTAGTAAGCGTATAATACATCAGAGCAGGTCAACTGAAGATATAGATATTATTCAGTGTCCTTCACCACTGTATTCCATATTGGACTCATCCTTTTAAATGTATGGTAGAGTCTATTAAAGTTCCATAGGGGTGAAAGGGTTAAACGACTTTTGTCTAATTATTGGGTGTCACATAAACAAATATAATCTCATTCGTCTGAGAATTTTTTTAATTCTGAAGTTATTTTAAATGATTATCTAAGCCTATGTTAGGTTATGGTGGTTGGGACTTTCCTACAAAAATAATAAATTTATACTTTTCTATGGGATTATGCCGTTCAATTGATAAAACACTTCGTAGTACGCCCAAACACTTTAAAATAGACCCTCTTAATTAATTTAAAGCCTTTCGCCAGGTCTCGTTAACGTTAAAAGGAAAATAAAATAAAAAATGAAAGATAAATATCTTCTTGAATATACTTGATTCATATTAAATTCCTTAAGTGTAAACACCTGGTGGGTCTATGTTTCTTATATAAACTGGTGATATATATAAGATACTATAATATAGTTTATGTGGCTGTGACGGAGAGGATTAAGCACGCCAAAATGTCCTTCTAAAACAGACCTATTGGATCATTTGCAAACGTATCTATCTCATGACTGCTCCACAACAGAACTGACTTGATTGTGAAAAGACCTGATATTTAACAGATAGTTCCAATCCTCAGATATATAACATATAAGGATATAACAAAGTCCATTCAGTCTTCACAAATACTGTAGATCGTGACTTGAACGTATAAATATGTGCAGTTTGCCTTTATTTATCTCTTTTTCTTTCTTTCTGCCCATGATGTCAATAGTAGTTATGTCCCCTTCCTCAGATCCCTCCTCCGACACGTGCGCCTCTCCCAGGCAGTCGTCTATTAGCACGTTGTCGTTCCACACCTGTAACACGTGAACAATCATAAAAAACTATATAAAATTATTTTAAATGATCCGGGAGTATAGTCCCAATTTAACAGGCAAATAGACATTGGTGTTCTCAATACATTATTTCCAGGGCCCGTATTCATGAAACCGTTCTCATGCTCAAATCCAGATTCTGTACTCATTCCCGATTTCTTGTTCCGGTGATGAAATAAAAAAAATACACATTTTGTCAATTATTTGGACGGCCTTTAGGATATACCTATATACAAATACGGGTTTCAATGTTTACGTTTGACTTTCGGCCGAGTGACATGATTTAAACGAGTTAAAAGACAGTTGGTTTGATTACAGAATCCATACTTGATTACGAGAACGCTTTCATGAATTCGAACCCTGACTTGAATAATGACCATATTGCGAAGCATCTTATTTAAGTATGGACTTATAGCTTATATAACAAAGCGTGCTGTATACGCCACAGTTTTTGCACCACAAATACTTTTAAACATGAACATGTGTCAAGAGCAATGAGAAACATTAACGACGGTACGAAGCTACTATATGCAAATCACGATTAACAGATTATCTTAACCCAAGGGGAAATATTTCTTTTTAAGTTTTGGCCATGTCTTTAAATGTTCACGTTATGAGGTCAACGCGATGTTGACGTGACGTCATACAATAGTTATGGCTGGGGTCTAAGTTCTAGGATGAGCCAAGGATATTTCACTACGAATACTGTTATATTAGAAAATATCCAAGGATCACGAATGCCATACCTCCACCAGGATGGGCTCCTCGGGCTTTTTCCTATAGAAGGTAGTCTTGACTTCCCAGCTCGGTTTGGCTGTGTTAGCACAGGTCTGTGACGTCACTTTCTCGCCTTCACATTTAATAATGACGAATGTGTCAATTGCTGGAATGTACAAAAACGACATTTGATTTGAAATAGTCTCAACAAAAGTATCGTAAAAATATATACACAAGACTCCATAATTAACGGTTACTATGGGGTGTTAACTGAAAAGGTTCATTTAGCAGGAATGTGATTCCGCCATTCTGCCAGCTTGGTAATTGGTGATGCTAGCGTAGTGGAATACTTCCCCTTATTCACCACTTGTTCATCCAGATAAGAAAACAGGGGCCCGTCATGAACAGAGACGAGGGGGCTGAACGGCTCAGCCAGGTTTACGACACCTTGTTCACCACAGTGGATGAATCATGCAAACATATAGGCCGTTTATTCCATATAGATAGGCATTGTTCACCACAGTGGATGAATCATGCAAACATATAGGCTGTTTATTCCATATAGATAGGCATTGTTCACCACAGTGGATGAATCATGCAACCATATAGGCTGTTTATTCCATATAGATAGGCATTGTTCACCACAGTGGATGAATCATGCAAACATATAGGCTGTTTATTCCATATCCATAGGTTTTGTTCACCACAGTGGATGAATCATGCAAACATATAGGCTGTTTATTCCATATCCATAGGCTGTTTCTTTTAACCACTTATAGTTTATCAATGAGAGTTAAACCTTCAATATCAAAATCCTCAAAGGAGTGTGATCACACGACCACAGAATAACTTACTTTTGACCTTTGAACCGGCGGGGAGCTCCAGTCCTTCTGCCCCCGTCACATGGAGGGTGGTGACGAGTTTAGCGTTGGCCGTACAAGGACAGCCGGCAGACGGGCACTCCTTGTCAAGCTCCCTGTGTCGGAAAAGACAACATTACTTAAAGCATTGTGATAAAAGTCAAGAATTGGGTGTGATTTGACACTCTTTGCTTGCAAAAGGATACAGACGTTTTCAAAAGTTCGCAAAATAAGTATTCGATTCCTTTTTGTGTTCAAAACGACCTTAGTATTAATTCTGTGGAAGGTTTCAGATCTAGTACTCACTCACTCGCATAACAGTTCTGTATAATTGTCACTAGAAATACAAAGTATGCTCACTTACCAAAATAACTTTTCAATGACAATGTAGAAAGCATTATAATGTAAATTATTGCACAATTTTTATGTTGATGTGATGACTCATCAATGGAATGACATGCCAGAAGAATGAAAATCCATATCTTAAGTATTTCGAATTAATAGATATGGTGAAAGCTGTCTATATAACTTTATAGAATCGAGAAGGACAACATATGGTATTTTCACTTTGTACGTCTCTAATATAGCTGTCACGAACATGAATATATGAATCTATAAATTTGCATAGTAAGGAGTACGGATACTTGTTTACATAATTTGAAGAATGATAATCATCAATACACATGTATAAAAAAGGAATCGGAGCATTATGTGTTTGTTCATTTGTTTGTTTGTATTGCATTAAAAGTCCTCGAATCAGCTAAGGTAGTATGAGGACGGGTGACACAAGGGAGACACTAAGGAAAAGAAGAATAGACAGGTACGTGTATGAAGAGAAATTATATCGAGTGTTTCAATACGGTCAAAAATCCAATATGCCCACAATGGCCGCCATTTTGAAAACAAAATTCAAACTTTAAACAGTTTGCATAGGCCCATTTAACTGAAACGCGGTCTAGAAATGATCGACCCATTCTCCTGACAACATTAACTGAACGTTATTCTTAACTATTTTTTGCTCAAATTCGTAGGGATGATTGACATCATTATCACCACTTCATATTTCAACAACAAAAATAAGTACTGTATGACTCAGGTGACCGTTAAGGCCTATGGGCCTCGTTTTTATTTAATGGTGGAAATTATAGAATTGAAATGTTCAACATTATAATTAATATCATCGTCTGACTTCCGTGATAGATGTCGACTACTGACAGACGAAGATAAAAACACAAAGTTGATGAAGATTATGGACACGTTTTATGGTCCCCATCAGGATTTCGCAGGGAAATATGCTATATGTGAGATGAAAGTCGTGTTTTTGATTAGAGCGCTTTATGGTTTTGTTGTCACTTCCCAAATGTTCCACGTGAGAACGTGACATTACTTGAAATCTAGGTTTACGTTGTTTAAGAAGAAGACGTTTATATTACGAAAATATCCGGTATACAGTATGTTTTCCTGTGGCTAAATAAATCAAAATATAAAAAACATTTCACGATAACAGGCACTTCAAACTCCTTCAAACAACACAACATATAGCAACCTAAGCAAGCCACTCTTACTAAACAGCACGAGAGCTGCTTACATGCAATACAATGTCAATACAATGTCAATACAATGTCAATACAATATCAATACAATATCAATACAATGTCAATACAATGTCAATACAATGTCAATACAATATAAATACAAAGTCAATACAATGGCAATACAATGTCAATACACTGTCAATACAATGTCAATATAATGTCAATACAATGTCAATACAATGCCATTACAATGTCAATACAATGTCAATACAATGCCAAAACAATGTCAATACAATGCCAATACAATGCCAATACAATGTCAATACAATGCCAATACAATGCCAATACAATGTCAATACAATGCCAAAACAATGTCAATACAATGCCAATACAATGCCAATACAATGCCAATACAATGCCAATACAATGTCA